>JAJOOS010005970.1:0-25547 GCA_029582725.1 Solanum chiquidenum | reverse complement strand
CCTATTTATAGATATAGAAACCCTAAATAAAATAATTGAGTCCAAATTAAATTAGGAATCCAAAACCAAAAGGAATTGGATTCCTTTTTCTCCGCGTGTAGCTTCCAATTTTGTGCGTATGTTGCTGCCTGACACGTGGACGAGCAGGTAAGTTTTTTCTTTCCTTATTTGCATATAAATTATATTAATATTATATTAACTTATTTCCATTAAGCTGTCTGCTTGATTTCCTTCTTCAACTTTCCATCTTTAATTCGTTTTAGCTCCAAACATCTCCAATTTTCCATCAATTTAATCCTACAAATAAAATACACAATTTAGCACAATCTATAAAATTTATGCTCATAAAGGACAAATATAAATACTAAATGTGAGGCAAATAATGATTAAAAATATGTATTTTGACCTCACATCAGTCACGACCAAACCCACCGGGCCGTGCGGGCACCTACTCTAACACCTAAGTAGAAGAACCCTCAATTCACAAAACAGTTTTAAGTTATGTGGAAGATAAAGAAAACTAAAGAACAATTAAGATTCATAAGATTTTTATAAAATAAGAGTTTTTTACAACAGTTTGAGTTAAGACTTGTAAAGTAATTAACACCCAAGTGATCTAGTCTAAACAGGTACAAGATCTACTAAGAGTACAAAGTAAAACCATAATAACGAAAAGACGCAGCTCTCACCATGCGGAAGGAAAGATAAAAGCTGTTGGATATTGCCTTCGTCTTCACCTATGAAACATCACTGATCCTGCAACCAGACTATGCCAAAGGTATAGCAAGAGTAGTATCAGTACAACCACACGTATTGGTAGGCATCATCGGTCAACCCGAATACTCACCGCATAATATAAAAAATCAACTAGTGAAACATGCAATAAGACTATTTATTCCTCCACCTTTATAATTCCATATCCTCATACTTAAGTCCCACTAGTACACTTGACTCTAACCCCTTAATCATCCCATTCTTGATCGTAACTTAACCATTCTGTCTCTCGGAGAAGATTCCGAATATACTACTACCAACCCGGTCAACACTCACGACACGCCCTTACTTCATTCTCGTCTCCACTCAACTTATAACCCCATATTATGCCTATCGAGGTTTACTACCCGTTTATATTACTACCCCCTTACGGGGAAAGACCCATCTATTAACACTATCACTAAACACCACCTCAAACCTCAATAATCACACCCATGACCACATTCTAAATAACAAGGATGGCACCGAGACCCTTAGTTCCCCCTTACCATACCACAACCCGATTTGGGACTCTACCATTCACAATTCATTACACAAATAGTTATCTCCAATTAACTTACAACATCACAACCCCCCACCTATAAGAACATAATGTACTATCCAATAATCATTTCAAGAAACATGTCCAATTTCACATTATCAATATCAAGTAAATACGCATATATGAAAAGTCAATGGTCCTCTCATGGAACCCAAACCCAAACTGTTAGTGTGCCAGATCATGGCTCCCGATCCAATATATATGTTGGTACGTGACATCTGATCCCAGTTAGTGTGTCGTAACGTGACACCCAATCCAATGCAAGTTAGTGTGTTGGTACGTGACACCCGATCCAATGCAAGTTAGTGTGTCAGTATGTGACCCCCGATCTAACCATCACAACCTAATCACAATCACATCCATAACATACAATACTCACATCATATAGTCAAGTACTCAAGTTCCTGACATGCATTATTCATAATTAATTAATTAGGTTTGTTACTGCGGTTAAACTTTGCGTATACACATGCATATCATATAACCACCAGTCAACATACATCACACAAAATAGGAAATCACAACCATTCCCAAACTCTAGTTCACGAGATAGGGTTTTCTCCTACGGTATACGTCTGATGTAACACCTAGGAATATATGCATAATCAACCCTTTTTTGGTGCATAAAATCCAACACATTAATTCTACCATCAAATTCCAACATACTACGTAGTGAATAACAAATTTGTAACTAATCAATTAATAAACCTAGCCTACCTCGGCGCCAAGCAGTTGCACGGGATTATATCTCTAATTCTGGTTTCCGAATGATGAGACGGTGGATTTTGACCAAAAATCTGCAAGTTATCGACCTCCTTACGCTAGAAATCTCTTTCTCCTTCCTTCCCAAGTTAAAAGTAGCCTTTTGGGGTTTCTGGGGTGATCCTCGCCTCTTTTTGTTGTTTTTGGAAAAAAGAGAAAATCAGATTTCGTGTTATTTACATTCTGTCTCACCCATCCCGCTCTGGCGGTAACTTATCTCGCTAGAGCGCTGCCACCCTAGCGGCATCAGGCCTGCTCTAGTGGTTTGGGAGACCCAATTTCCCTGACATTTTCCCTTTCCTAATTGATGACGATTTGGGTCGTTACACTCCTGCCTCAAACCACCCTATGAGTGATCTACATCTTCTCCCATAAAGTGCCTTCAACGGTGCCATGTCAATGCTGGAGTGGTAACTATTATTATAGGAGAACTCACACAACGTAGAAACTTATCCCAATGCCTTCCAAAGTCAATCACACATGCCCTCAACATGTCCTCTAACACTTGAATAGTTCTCTCTGACTGCCCGTCTGTCTGTGGATGGAAAACTATGCTAAAAGTGAGTTGGGTGCCTAACTCCTCATGCAATTTTCTCCAAAACTTGGATGTGAATTGCGTACCACAGTCCGAGATTATAGAAAGGGGCACCCCATGCAATCTCACTATCCCTTTCACATAAACCTTAGGCAGCTGCTGAGCATTATAGTCTACTCTGACTGGATTAAAATAGACTGACTTGGTTAGTCTGTCAACCACCACCCAAACAAAATCAAACTTCCCCAAAGTCTTGGGAAGACCAACCACGAAATCCATAGCTATCATTTCCCACTTCCATTTCGGAATTGGCATTCGGTGAAGCAAACATGCAGGCCTTTGGTGCTCATACTTTACCTGCTAACAGTTTTGGCACCTAGCCACAAACTCAGCTATGTCTTTCTTCATGCCAGGCCACCAATAAAGTTGTTTCAAATCTCGGTGCATCTTGGTCATACCCGGATGAATAAAATATCGCATACCAAGGGATTCTTTCAACATCTTCTGAATCAACTCATTCACTCAGGGAACACAAATTCTCCCCTTAAAACTAAGCACACCACCAACATCAAGAACCACATCTTGTGCCATACCAGACACTGTCTTCTTTCTGAGCTCATTCAAACTCTCATCCTCAAATTGCTTGGCCTTGATCTTCTCAATGAAACTGGGCCTAATCTCAATGCTAGCTAACATCCCACCTTTCTCTGAGATGCCCAACTAAATGAAATTATACTCCAAAGTCTAAATCTCCTTGGCCAAAGGTCTCTTGGACACACCCAAGCAAGCTAAACAACCCATACTTATCGTCTTCCAGCTTAGTACGTCTGCCACATTCGCCTTACCCGGATGCTACTAGATGGTAACATCATAATCCTTGAGTAACTCCATCCACCTTCTCTGCCTCAAATTCAGGTCCCTTTGAGTGAAAACATGTTGTAGACTACGATGATCAGTAAACACCTCACACTTGACACCATAAAGATGATTCCACCAGATCTTGAGAGCAAAAACTAACACTGCAAACTCCAAATCATGTGTCGGTAGTTTCTCTCATGCACCTTCAACTGCCGCGATGCATAAGCTATGGCATTTCTTTCCTACATTAACACATCACCCAAGCCCGAATGTGAAGCATCACAATAAATAATGAAATCTTTCCCTTCCACCGGCAGGGTCAGAATATGTGTGGTCAGAAGATTCTTGAGTTTATGGAAGCACTCTTCACATTTGTCATTCCACTCGAAAGGCACATCCTTTTTAGTCCTCCTTGTCAAATTCATGGAAATAGAAGCAATATTTTTCACAAACCAACGATAGTAGCTAGTGATCCCCACAAAATTCCTAACTTCAGTCACAGAGCTAGGCCGAACCCAACTCTTGACTACTTCAATCTTTTGGGGATCTAATATTACCCCTTCATTTGAAACCACATGCCCCAAAAAGGCAACTGAAGTAAACCAGAATTCACACTTGGAAAATTTGGCATACAAATAATGTTCTCCAAGAACACCCAAAACAATACGGAGATGATCGGCATGCTCTTTCGTAATCTTCGAATAAACCAAAATGTCATCAATAAAGACGATAACAGAAGAATCCATAAATGGTTTAAACACACGATTCATCAAGCTCATGAAGGTTGCAGGTGCATTGGTCAATCCAAACGATATCACTAAAAACTCATAGTGCCCATAGCGGGTCCTGAATGTCGTTTTGGGTACATACTCATTCCTAATCTTTAACTTATGGTAACCAGACCTTAGATCAATCTTAGAGAAAACCGACGCACCTTTCAATTGGTCTAAAAGATCATCTATCTGAGGCAACCGATGCTTATTTCGAATGGTGACCCTATTCATCTGCCGATAGTCTATGCACATTCTCATACTACCATCCTTCTTCTTAACAAACAAGACAGGAGCACCCCACGGGGAAACACTAGGATGAATGAAACTTCTATCAAGAAACTCTTGGATTTGAGCTTTAATCTCTTTTAATTCCTCTGGAGCTATGCGATAAGGAGGAATGGAGATGGGGCGAGTGCCCGGTTCCAAGTCAATGCAAAAATCGTTATCCCTATCTAGAGGCATACTAGGTAAATCGGTAGGAAACACTTCCTTGAATTTAGATACTAAATGAATATACTCAATAGAGGTAGACTCAACCTCAACATCTCGAATATGAGCCAAATATTCCAAACACCCCTGCCCCACCAGTTTTCTAGCCCAAATGGAAGATATGACCTTAGCTGGATTAGGCTTGTACAACCCTTCTCACTCTAACTTTTCCCTACCCAAGATATCTAGAGTCACAGACTTAGCATTACAATTTAGCACAACATAATAAGAGGGTAACCAAGTCATGCCTAAGATTATATCAAAATTAGTCATATCCAAAATAACCAAATCAGCCCAAGTCTGAAAGCCCATAAATAAAATAGGACAAGTACGATAGACATGGGTGACTATGACAGACTCTCCAATTGGGGTAGAAACATGGATGTGGGCATCAAGTACATCACAAACCAATCAAATCCCACGACAAACTGAACTGATACATAAGAATAGGTAGAACCCGGATCAAACAAGATAGTAGCCATCCGGTCAAAGACAAGAATAGTACATGTGACTACTGCATCAGACGCCTCAACATTGGTCTTGCCTGTAAAGGCATAACACTGAGCCGTGTTATCATTATGGGTAACCTCATTGCCTGGCTGCACTGCTTTTCTACTTGCATTACCATTTCCCCGGCGTCCACAACCTCGTTGATTTCCTTCTCGCCCACCTTGTGGACGCCCTATACCATTGCTACCACTACCCGTTGGTACCACTTCTCTAGTCTGCTGCTGCCTGGGATCAGACTTGCACAGATGGGCACAATCCCTCCTCATATGTCCAGGTTGTCCACAATTATAACAACTGTGATCAAAGGACGGCCTGCTACCAGACACAGGTGCGACTCCCTAACCATCCTGAATAAGATTCTATGGTGGAGTTCCCGAGTAACCAATTGTAGAAGTAGGCATGGCTGACTGAAATGGTCGGGCTGCAGGTGTTGCCTACCTGAACCCCTGGAGTAGAAACCATGAAAGTTACATGTGCTCTTGGGCTTCTTAGCCAAAGCCTTATCCTGCCCATCACGTCGAACTCCTTCCACTTTCTTTACAAAGCCTGTCATCTCATTAAAACTTTTACCTGTAGAGGTCATGTGAACATACATACTTGTAACTCGGGGTTCAATCCTTTGAAAAATAGATGAATCTTCCCCTCCTGTGAAGTTACCAACTAGGTAGCATATCTAGACAAGTCATGGAACTTCACCTCATAGGCAGCTATAATCATACTACCCTGCTCTAAAACTATAAACTCATCCTTCTTGCGATCCCTCAAAGTCCGGGGCACATACTTTTCAAAAAACAAAGCATGGAACTGCGTCCAAGTGAGTGGGGGCAAGACTGGCGAACTGCATTCTACATATGCCCTCCACTACTGCTTAGCCTCACCTTGAAGTTGAAAGGTTACAAATTCTACTCCATGCGGGTATACAATGTCCAACTTGTGAAGCCTCTCATAGCAATCCAAAATGAACTCATAGGCATCCTCACTCTCAGAACCATGGAACACATGTGCCTTTAGTTTCAGAAACTTAACCAACATATCATACTCAGTACCGGTTATCACAAGACCCAACAAGGGATGAAAGAAGGCATTAGTGCCTAATGCTTTATCCACCCTGGGGATAGTAGCAATAATGGGGTGGTTGATTGGAGGTTGAGTAACTTGTACTGTTGGAAGATGTCTTGTACTCAACAAAGAAAGAGCAAGTGCCGTAGCAGTACACGAAACCACTGTGTACTGGTAGGATCACGTGGCTACTCTCATAAGCATAATATACACAAGCAATTACCACATAGTAAGCACACATATACAAAATACATAGTTCAGTTATCATTCTAGGAACAATATACCATTTTCCAATATCAATGACAGGTAAACATGAATATAATAATCACAAGTGGTCCTCTCATGGAACACACACCCAAACTGTTACTGTGTCCGAACGTGAAACCTGATCCAATATATGTGTCGGAACGTGACACCCGATCTAATATATGTGTCAGACATGACACCCAATCCAGTCAGCACAACCACAGTCACAATCACATCCATAATGAACAATACTTAAAATCATATAATCAACTAACAGGTTTATGGTATGTATTGTGTCACACATCATCATTTCATTTGATAGATTCACATTTCCTATTCACATACATGCACACATATAATGAAGCAATTATCCGGCATATATCACACAACATGAAATCAAACCATCACCTACCTCGAAACCAAGCCAAAATACTCCTAAGACACTTAAGCCTTCCCTTTTCGAAGTCTTTCTGCTTGTTCTAGATCTATAAACAAATAATTAACGCAAGGATCAATAAACAAGGTCTAATTTACCTGGATTATAACAATCTTAATAACCCAAGACCAAACCCATGATCCTAATGTTCTGCTAGGGATTTTCCCCACCATCAACTTCAGGCCAAAACCCTCCCTCAACGATAATTACACAAGATTCTAAGTTTTAGGAATCGAAATATGGATTAGGGGAGTAAAATCCTTACCTTTAGCACTAGAAGTCATGGAAAACTGTCAAGAAATCGCCCTGGGTTGTCCCTTAGCGCTTAAGTATGAAGTTTTGCAGAAAAATAACGAAATTGGGGTTTATCCCTGACTTAAGTCGCAACTGTCCCGCCATAACATAATCCAACCCACTAAAGCGGCCCCACCCTGATGGAACTAACCCTGCTCGTCGGCTTGAAAGGAGATAGAAGCTTGAAATTTGAGTACCAAGCTCTCATTTCAGAACGCACCTTCAAACCGAGACGTTCTAAAACTACCCTTTCACGCCAAGATCAATTTCAGGAGTTCTACTCACCCGGATTCGATTCTGTAAAGCCGTACAAGCTACTTAACGCCTTGGATATCCACTCATGTGATCAAATTCATTATTACATCCCCTATTCAGTACCTGATTTCTCTAGACCTCACCTGACTCAGATTTCGTCCAAGTTTGGCCTAGGCTACAATTTTTCAAGTTATTACTCAAAAGTTTTCTTGCCCAAAATCCTTCCCCTTTGACTTTTCCATAACGACAGAAAAAGGTCGTTACACTTTCCTCATTCCTAATCTTTTTCTGTTACTAAAATATAAATCAAAATCATTATTGGTAGAGGATTCAAGACCAAGATAATCATCCATAAACTCATCTCTATAATCATTTTTAGGCCTACATGATGGAGGTTCAACTATTGGAATATTTTTTTCTATAGCGTTATATGTATTATATTGTTATTATGCTTCTTTTACGATCTTCAACACTAGGAGTTTCATCAACTTTAATTTCTAAATTTGCATAAAAAATTTCAACCATTCTTTTAACACCTTTTAATTTGTAATTTGGATTGAATAAAGTAGCAGTCAAATGGATTTGAGGAATAGGGAATTTTTCTTTTGAATTTTTCAATAATAAAAACAAGTGACTCTTTAAACTGATATTTTCCTTTATATTTTGCATATTCAGATGAAATAGCACAAATATTTTCTAAAATCGAAGAAATAGTTGGATAATATTGACCTAAAATAGCATTTGTTGCTTTATAAAAAACACTTAAAAATGCAATAAGTTCTTTTGTATTTTCCCAATCTTCATAGCCAATCCTTAAATTCGGGTCCGCATTATGAGCATTAAAAACTAATTCTATCGTCTCTTGAGAAACATAAGCAACTTCAAGCATTTCAAATAAAAAATTTCATCAAGTGCATACTTCTTTTGGAACTTTTCTTTATGCAAGTCCATATTCATTACAACGATTTTTAAATTCTGTAATTCTAGCTTGTATTTTAGCTTTAAAATTCAATTACAAGCAATTCCAATTGTTTCACAAGAAATTTCAAACTGAGAAATACAATCTTTTACTACCAAATTATAAACATGTGCAACACACTTAATATAAAAAGAATCATTATCAATTGGACAAAGTTTAGATTTTAAATAATCAATTGCTTTTAAATTATTAGAAGCATTATCTAAAGTGACACTCATTATTTTTTCACATATTCCATAAAATAGTAAAATAATGCCTATTTTTTATGCTATACAAGAACCGGTTTTAGTTTCTTCAACATATTTATAGTCTAATATTCATTTTTGCATGTTCCATTCATGGTCAGTCCAATGAAAAGTAACAGTAAAATAATTATTACCATTAGGACTAAGTCCCAAAGCAGAAGTAATAGATAATCTACCATATAATAAACAAATAAACAACGAAGAAAATGACAATATTCTTTTTGATATTTAAAAAAGATCACTTTTAATTGTACTTCTTGGAACACCTTCAAAATTTGGGTTATACAATTCCCGAATATAATGAATAAAATCAAGATGTGAAGGAAATGAAAAAGGTAAACCACATACAATAACCATTTTAGCTAAATCTCTACGATCTTTTTTTTTACTATATGTGCGGTGTGTGGTTGGGCCATCCGGGTTAGTCATATTCAACACACTTTGAACCATGTTAGAACCTCTGACTCCTATCGAATTTTCAGGTATGTATATTCCCTTTCTATTAGCCCTTTCTATATCATCTAGGCGAGAAAATTTGTTATTACTTTTTCCCAAATGCATTCTCAGTCGTCTCGTCCCCCTTTGCGCTCCCGTAGTCAAATGTTTCGTGGTCAATTTACATTTCGTGCAAGCAGCAGTAGTTTTTTCCTCATTTTGTATAAAAAATTTCCAAACTAAAGATCTTTTAACACGTACAACAACCTTTGAAAAAGTAGGTAAAGGGGGGATATAATTTTATTTCGGTAATTCGGTAGCTGGACTAGTAGGGGTAGGGGTCTCATCATCATCTTCGTCATTTATTTCTACTTTCTCATCTAATTCTTTCTCAAAATTAGTAAAACATCTATTTAATGTTTCATGATCTATTTAATTTTTGGAATTAAACTCAATAATATTTGGTCGTGACATAAAAAATAAATTCATCAACATGAGTATAATCATTAGTATTAATTCTAAATCTAGGTGACAAATGTTTAAAACTAGAACTACTAGTTCCTCCCCGATTATTTTTTCTTTCAGACATTGATCTTTTACCACTATTTCTTTCCGAATTCATGTTCAAGATTAAAATAATTAAATATTATAAAAAACAAGCACAATAATATAACAAATACAATAAAGTAACTTAATAAACAAACAAATAAAGAAATTAAAGTTGGAGGTTTGGAAGGAATGTACCGAACGTCTACGTGAAAGTAGACTTATAACCAAAAGCCAGAATTGAGAGATGCCAATTGAAGCTTCCAATTTACTTCATAAAAATCTCCAAAATCCGAACACCAAGTCAATAGCACAAAATAATAATTATGAGAGATTTGAAATTGAGAGATTTTGTAAGATGTTAATGGAATAATTTATGAATATGTGAGTTAAATGAAAGAATAGGGGTATATTTTCAGCCGATTTGTGCCCCATCCCAACGGCTAGAAGTCCCAACGGCTAATAAAGCCGTTACACATTAAAAAAAATTAAAAAAACTGGATGTTGAACTGGTCCAGACCTGATCGGAACCAGGTCTAAAGGAACCGGATCAATTGAGTAAAAACCCGGGTTCCATTTAGGTACTTGTACTAGTACCCTATTCGAACGATTGCTTACTGGTTCAACCAATACCATATATATCAGAATGAAAACCGGACCGGAACTAGACCAGACCGGGCAAAAACCGTCCCCTTGCCAGCCTCTCCAATGATAAAATAATTCTCCAGTTCATCTATTATATTATTATTAGTTCTCAACCATTGTTATTCAATTCGTTCATATTGTTTATTCTTATTAATTTTTTCATTGTTGTAAAAGCTCAACCACTTCACCAACAATCATAGACTACCCTCTTTGTTGATGATGGGATTATGAACAAATATATATATTATAGATCGATTTGTGTCAATTATCGTCAAAAATATTTTCTATTCAACTAAATATTCTGTCATGAGTAATCGACCACTTGATATATATAAGCTAGACTACTATTTGGCTAATAATAAAATAACTAAATTATAACAAGACATTTAATATTATATAAGTGAATCATATATTCTATTATATGAGAGTCTCTTTCTTTTTTATTTGTTAATAAAATAAATACTATATTAATAAGACTTAATATGCATCATTACATGAATTGTGGTGGAACCACTGATCTTAGGCATATTTATATGCCTAAGTTGTCAATATTTGTCCATAAGTCGATTAGATTAAAGGATGATCTCTAGTCATTAGCTTAATTTTTGGTGTAACTTGTGATGATTGTACACTTACACACATGATTAGTTGTTTCAGGAACTCTCAAGGAAATTGGAGTCAACTTGAGGAAAAGAGATGTAAGAGAGCATGAAAAGCGGCCAAGGATGAAGACCACAGGGCCAGGCGCACTGCTAGGAGCGAGGTGCCAAGGGCCAACATTCAGAGATGCCTGTGAGGCACTCTGAGAGGCACGACGTGCCTGGGATAAATATTCAGAGAAGCCTCTGAGGCGCGCTGAGAGGCCCGGCATGCCAAGGAGGAAACTTCATAGTCAAGTTTCAGGCGCGATGCTAAGCGCGACGCCCCACCATGATGCCAATTTTTCCAGCGAAAATACAACTAAATAGGACTCCTTGTTGGTTTAGGATTAGGTCTTAGTTTTTCTAATTATTATAAATAGACCCCTAGGGTTCATTAGTAAGTGTTCGACTTTTGATTTAGTGTGCAAGAGCAAGACTTCAAGTTTGTAATATGTTTTAATCCATTAACTCTTCTAGTTTCCGGAAATTGCATGAACTATTATATTTTCTTGTTTTCTAGTAGCATGAGTAGATAAACACCCTAGTTCTGGGGCTGTAGCTACGAAAGGATTGCTGATTATTAAAGGCTTTATGAATTAATTATTGGTTGTCATTATAAGTTACTTCTATATTTTTATTTTAGTATTTCTTGACTGGCCATCTAGAGATAAATCTATTGTTTAACCTTATAATCGGGAGAGGAGAGGCTAGATAGACCAGAGGATATAGAGAGCTTGATTGACCTGTTAAGTCGAGGTGATTTGTGTTCAGGAATGACGCCCGGACGAACAACTCACTTGGTTACGAAATAGGATGAAATATAAATGCTCGCCAATTAGTCTATTTATCCCCGCTCAATGATGTAGTTAGGTAGATAATTGGTGTAGGCGACGAGAGGTGTATAGCCCGACTCATATAATTAGCCTTATAAACCAGTAACTTGACAACTGAAATTAGTTTTATACCAATAATATGATACATGATATTCAGGATATGTTGCAGCCCTGGAATTGCTTTTAACTTGCTTGAAACATAATATTAAAGTCGTTCACCATTAGCTACTTTCATTTAGTTCATAATTAGTGTAGTTAACAATCAATCATCAATTCTTGAAAAGGTTACTTTTACTTTTATTTGTATAATTAAGTGTTAAATATAAATTGATCATAAGTCTCTTGGGAACGATAACTCATTTCTTAAAGAATCTATATTACTTGCGCGACCACGTACACCTGCGTGTATACTGGGGAGCAACAAGTTTTTGGCGCCGCTGCCGGGGATTTAGAAATTGATTTATATTCAATCTTCCTAAGTCTACAATTAGATTATTTGGCTACTAAGTACTTGATCTTAGGTTGTTTATTGCAGGCACTTGACTTTCAGGTCTGTCTAGGAAATGAGAACTTGTGGAACCATACAACGAACCTGAACGAGTTCTACGACAGCGCAGAAAAATGAATCTAGGATGAGGAGAATTGGGTTTAGGTATTCCGAAAAACATTGATGATGAGAATCAAAACAACTTGAATAACCCAGAATATGTGAATAACCGAAGGAACTTGAATAACCAAAGGAACATGAATAACCAAGGTGCACCGCCTGTTGTACCCGCAAGACCAGTCCGTGATGTGGCAGTCCCACTTACAGCCAACTTGGCATCTAGTATTAGGAAGCCTCCACCGGGGGGTAGATTTGAACTAAAACAGAACATGGTACATATCCTCCATACTAATGGGCAATTCACTGGTCTCCCCCATGAGGATCCTCAAATCCATCTTAAGACTTTCATAGAAATTACCAATACATACATCCCAATTGGAGTCTCATCAGATTATGTAAGGTTGACTTTGTTCCCATACTCATTGTTAGGTGCTGCAAGATGTTGGTTAGACTCTGAGCCACCAAACTCCACCACTTCTTGGGATGATCTAGCAAAGAAGTTCTTGAGTCAATTTTTCCCATCAAAGAAAACCGCGAAGCTGAGGGGTGAGATAATAAACTTTGTTCAAAAGCAAGGGGAGGACATGTACCAAGCATGGGCGCGTTTCAAACAAATGTTGAATGCTTGCCCACACCACATGCAAACTAATGAGGTACTTTGTCACACTTTCTTTGAGGGTTTAGACTATAATGCTCGTTCTCTTCTTAATAGTGCAACAGGTGGACATCCCCTATCCATAACAAGTGAAGAATTCTTCGCCTAAGGCTGCAGGGATTTTAGATGTAGACCAAGCTACTGCCATAAATGCCAAATTAGATGCAATGTAACATAATATTACATTGCAATTCAAACAAATGGCTCTGAATCAGGCTCCAGTAAACGTAGTACAACAGGCAAAAAATTGGTGTGAGGTATGTGGTAATGGAACTCATGAAACTGAGCAATGTGAGGCAAACCCGGATTCGTAAACTATGTGGGTAATGCGCAGAGGGCTGGAGTGCAACAAAATTATGGTAACACTTACAACCCTAGTTGGAAGAACCATCCTAACTTCTCATGGGGTGGTAACTAAAACCAAAATCATGTGCAAGGGGTTAACCAATACCGTTCTCAAGAGGCTGGGCAACAATACTACAATCCTAACAAAGACTCAAATTCTAGTGCCCCAAAATGAGGGATGACCAATGAAGAGTTACTCCAAAAACTCATGACTGAATTAGGGACCAAGTTAAATGATAGAATAGATAAGCAGGATGAGAACATTAGAAACATCCAGATGTCCCAAATGAGTTTAGAGAAATAAGTTGCGCAAGTGGCTAATTCTTTGAACTTGCGTCCCCAAGGTGGGCTGCCCGGTGATACTGAGCTCAACCCAAAGCAGTTGCATTCGGTAAGTACTAGAAGTGGGTTGCAATTGGAGCGAGGTACCCGTTCCTCAAAAGAAATTACCACCTCTATTTCCACAAAGGCTCAAAAAGCAGAATGAAGATGAATGCTTCGGTAAGTTTCTCTCTCTCCTTAAACAGGTTCACATTAATCTACCTTTGTTTGACATTTTGCAGGGTATCCCAAAGTATGTTAAATACGTGAAGGACATTGTGGCTAGCAAGAGGAGGCTCACAGAATATGAAACTGTAGCACTTATTGAGGAGTGCAACTCAAGGATTCAAAACAGATTACCCAAAAAGTTAAAAGATCCAGGTAGTTTTACTGTGCAGATTACTATAGGGCAAAGTGTTCATGCCCGGGGATTGTGTGATTTGGGGGCAAGTATAAATTTGATGCCCTTATCTTTGTATCTAAAGCTTGGGTTGGGTAGTCCAAAATGAACCACTGTTATTCTCCAACTTGCTGATAGATCAATTCCTAAGCCAGAGCGGGTAGTAGAAGATGTGTTAGTGCAAGTAGGTTCATTGATTTTTTCGATAGATTTTGTGGTTTTAGACTTTGAACCTGATCTTAAAGTTCCATTCATTTTGGGACGTCCTTTCTTGGCCACGGGTAGGGCATTGATTCATGTAGTAGCTGGTCAATTAACCATGAGGGCACATGATAAGGTTGAGGTATTTGATGTTTATCGCGCTCTAAAATTGCCTTCTATTTATGAATAGTTGTCTGCTATTACTGTGATTGATCGCATGGCAGAGTAACAGTTAGTTGTGCCTGAATACCCCTTAGAAAGAGTGTTAATAGGTCATAAGAGAGATGAAGACACTGAGGCTCAAGAGATAGAAACATGTCTGAATCTGTCACTTGTGGAGCCTCACAAGCGGAGAGTGGAACCATTAGAGCGAGAGTTAGGGCCATCACCCAAACCCTCAATTGAGGAAGCCCCAAAGCTGGAACTAAAAACACTGTTGTCTCACCTCAGGTATGCATTTTTGGGTACTAATGAAACTTTGCTTGTTATACTTTCTGCAGAGTTGTCTGAAATACAGGTTAGAGTGGCATTGCAAATCCTAAAGAGGAGAAATAAAGCTATTGGATGGCAGATGACTGACATTCATGGGATTAGTCCGGCGTTATGTATGCACAGAATCTACATGGAAGAAGATCACAAACCAAGTGCACAACACCAACGTTGACTAAATCCTTTGATGAAATAAGTGGTGAGAAAAGAGGTAATAAAGTGGCTAGATGCTAGAATTGTGTACCCAATCTCTGATAGTAAGTGGGTAAGTCCGGTACAATGTGTTCCCAAGAAGGGAGGTATGACAGTGTTAAGGAACAAAAAGAATGAGTTGATTCCTACTAGAACAGTGACCGCGTGGAGAATTTACATGGATTACCGGAAACTAAATGATGCTACCCGGAAAGATCACTACCCCGTTCCCTTCATCGATCAGATGTTAGATTGACTAGTAGGGCAAGAGTACTATTATTTCTTAGATGGGTATTCCGATTACAACCAGATCTTGATTGCACCCGAGGATCAGGAAAATACCACGTTCACTTGTCTTATGGTACCTATGCTTTCAAACGCATGCCATTCGGACTTTGCAATGCACCGATGACTTTTCAAAAGTGTATGATGGCCATTTTTCATGATATGGTGGAAAACTTTGTAGAGGTGTTCATGGATGATTTCTCCGTCTATGGGAAGTCCTTTGAGGTATGTCTCCGGAATCTTGATAAAATACTTGCTAGATGTGAGGACACTAACTTAGTTTTAAACTGAGAAAAGTGTCATTTTTTGGTAAGAGAGGGGATAGTGTTGGGACACAAGGTGTCTAAATCTGGTTTGGAGGTTGATAAGGCTAAGGTAGAAGTTATTGAGAAATTGCCCCCTCCCATTTCTGTAAAAGGTGTGCATAGTTTTCTTGGTCATGTAGGTTTTTACAGGCGATTCATCAAGGATTTTTCCAAGATTGCAAGACCTATGTGCAGTCTCTTGGAGAAGGAGGTGAAGTTTGACTTTGATGAGATGTACTTAAAAGCTTTTGAGATGTTGAAGAGGAACTTAATTGAAGATTCCATCTTAATTGCTCCTGATTGGGAATTACCATTTGTACTCATGTGTGATGCAAGCGACGTAGCAGTTGGAGAAGTGTTGGGACAAAGAAAGAATAAAGCGTTCCACTCGATCTATTATGCAAGCAAGACCCTTGATTCTACACAAGCTAATTACACAGTGACTGAGAAGGAGATAATGGCTCTAGTGTTCACCTTCGACAAGTTCAGATCGTATTTGGTAGGTACTAAAGTGATTGTTTTTACTGACCATACAACTATTATGTACCTATTCAACAAGAAGGATGCTAAACCAAGGCTGATTCGATGGATACTACTTCTCCAAGAATTTGACCTTGAGATCAAAGATAGGAAAGGTACTGAGAATCAAATAGCAGATCACTTAGCTAGGCTGGAGGATTTTTCACATGTGAATGAAGGTGAGCAAATCCAGGAGGAGTTTCCAGATGAACAATTGATGGCATTAGATATCTCTGAAGTGCCATGGTATGCAGACATTATGAATTTGATAGTAAGTGGCGATTATCCTTCGGGTGCAACCACCCAACAAAAGAAAAAGCTCAATCATGATGCCAAGTTCTACATTTGGGATGAACCATTTTTGTTCAAGCAAGGCGTAGATCGGGTAATGAGAAAGTGCATTTCGGAATTTGAGTTTTACAAAGTGCTCGACAGTTGTCATGCTAGCCCTTATGGAGGTCACCATGGAGGAGAGCGCACTGCTCATAAAGTACTACAATCTGGTTTCTTTTGTCCCTTGTTATTTAAAGATTCTATTGCTTTTGTGAAGGGTTGTGATAAATGCCATAGGTTAGGTACGATTTCAAGAAGACATGAGATGCCACTAAGTAGCATTTTAGAGGTGGAAATCTTTGATATGTGGGGTATTGACTTCATGGGTCCATTCCCACCATCTAATGGAAACCAATACATTCTTGTGGCTGTGGATTATGTCAGTAAATGGGTTGAGGCTGTCGCTCTGCCTTCCAATGATTCAAGGGTGGTGAGTAAGTTCATAAAGAAGCACATCTTCACTCGCTTTGGCACTCCGAGGGAAATTATAAGTGATGAAGGTAAGCATTTCATCAACCATCTTGTTAAGAATCTTCTTTCTAAGTATAGTATTCGTCATAAGGTTGCTACAGCTTACCATCCTCAAACGAGTGGCCAAGTGGAGGTTTCAAATAGAGAGGTGAAGCAAATTTTGCAGAAAACGGTGAATGCACAAAGAAAAGATTGGTCTGAGAAATTAGATGATGCGTTGTGGGCATATAGGAATGCATATAAAACACCAATAGGGACTTCTTCCTACCACATAGTATTTGGGAAAGCATGTCACCTTTCGGCGGAATTAGAACATCAAGCATATTGGGCAATCAAGAAGCTGAACATAGACCCCGAGCTAGCCGGTAAAAAGAGAGTGAATCAATTGCATGAACTTGAGGAGTTTAGGCTCCATGCTTATGAGAATGCCAAGCTATACAAAGAAAAGATGAAGAGGTGGCATAGCAAGCACATTGTAGCTCGTACCTTCAATCCGGGAGATAAGGTGCTACTCTTTAACTCTAGACTAAGGTTATTCCCCGAAAAACTAAGTTCAAAGTGAAGTGGTCCTTTTGAAGTGATCAGAATGACACAACATGGGGTTGTTGAACTTAAAGGTAAGACGGGACTTACGTTCTTAGTCAATGGGCAAAGGGTGAAACGCTATTTTGATAAGGATTCGGATCGTGATCGAGAAGCTCTTGAGCTAAATGATGAATGATCCACGTTGTGTCGTGCTGCGACATTAAATCAAGCGCTACATGGGAGGCAACCTATGAACAATATGTAATAGATAGGTAGTTTGTCTTTGAATTCTTGAATTTTTTTGTTTTAGCGTATTTTCAATTCTTAGAATTTAAGTTATTTATAGATAGATAGGATTTTCTTTTATTATTTGTACCTTAGTATGTAATAGTAACAAAAAAAAATCGTTGAAGCCCGGCGCACTGGCTGGCGCGCCGCGCCTGGCATGAAGATTCAGCGCCGATGTTGGGGCGCTATGCTGGCACGTCGCCCCTCCATCGCACCACCACCCCCGATTTTTTTAAAATCCAGGTTTATACCTGGATAAAACCCGACCCACTCCCCTTAAATCACTAAAACTCCAAATTCTTTCCCCCATTCTCCTTAAACCGCCCAACCCTCCTAAATACACTCTCTAACTCTTCTTCTTCTTCCTCCATTACTATCCACCTCCCTCCATTAACACCCACTCAAAACCTTTTCCTTCCCCAAATCCAACTCTTCTTCTTCCTCCATTACTCCACTACTTAATCTCCAATTTCCCCACTTCTCTTACACTTCTAAAACCCTCATTCCCCACAATTTTTTTTCTTTTCTTCTCCTCACTGCCCAACCCGACCCCCCCCTAAGTTTTTTGTAATTTTTTTCCTTTTCTATAGTTTTCTTTTCTTAACAGGTTACAATGGCACCAAAAGCCAAGAATATGGCGGGTTCTAAGAGAAGTATAAAGGGTGAAGCATCCGGGTCCAGAAATTGGGAACCAGTCCAGAAATTTGGTAAAAAGGCGGTAGAGTGGTATGGTTGGGAATGGTTAAAGTGTCAGCGCGAACCAAAATATATCGGCGACGAATACGTCCATGAGGTAAGGTTGCAATCTCAATTTCTGGTTATTTATCGAACTGTGCTTGATTTGGGGCTGAGATTTATTTTTGATCATCCGGGAGATTGTAATATATCTTTAGTTCGTGAGTTTTATGCAAATTGGCTCACTGAAACTAAGTATAAAATTGTTCATATTAGAGGTAAGGATGTGAAATTTAATACTACAATACTCAATGAATTTATGAGGACCCCGAATTGTGATTCTGATGCATTTAATACATTGAAGGATAAACCTCCTTATAGGGATATCCGTCATACTTTATGTGGGGTAGAGTCCACGGCTAGGTGGGAGCGTATCAAGGATACGAGGAGACATAATACCCTCCATTTTACTAATTTCAATCTAGTTGCTAGGGTGTGGTTAAAGATAGTGTGTAGTGTGCTATTACCCGCAAAACATCTAACAGAGGTAACAAGGGATAGGGTGGTGTTGGTTTATATGCTGATGAAGGGGTTGCCCATTAATGTAGGGGCGTTCCTTAGATAAAATATGATGAAATTTAGGAATAATATGAGGTGGCGGTTTTGCTATGGGGGTTTAATCACCCAATTTCTGAGGGACCGGGGTATTGAGGAAGAGGCTGTGGACCTGACCATTGATTTTCACCCGAATTTGACGGGTAAGCTAGTTGATGTGACGTGGACTAAGGCACTTGACACATCCCACGGACCGGTTCTGTCTGCTCCAGAGAGGCAAGACCGTGACGATAGTGTCATGGCTAGGATGTTTGGGATGGCTGAGTTGCAATTGCAGATCGGTGGTCATCCGGTTACTGATTCTGAGATGGAAACAATGGCAGAACGCTATCCTTTGTCTGAGAGTGCAGCATTTTTATGCAAGACTGGTTTTGCCTTTTTGGTGCCTTTGGATGACGATGCGGCTACTATTGATGAGGATATGGATGATGAAGAGGTTGATACAGATGATGAGGAGGCGAATGCTTTAATGGTGTTCAATGGTGGTGACGATGAGACCTAGAGGCCCCAGGGAGTATTCCTAACCTTCTACTTTGTTTTAATTATGCACTGAGGGCTGTGCTTATCTTTAATGTGTGGGGTGAGGTAATATTCTCTGTTGTATATAGTTGTTTACTGCTTTATCGAGTCCAGTTGTTAGTTGTTAGTTTCTAGTTAAATAATTTTTTTCTTTTGGGTTCCTCAGAGTTTGTTTTTGGTACTTTTACTGAGGATTGTCCCTTTGAACCGACTAGGACTAGTTTATTGTTTTATTGCATCTTAGAGTCATCATAGGAGTGACAGTTCCCAATGATCGATGGATGACGACCATCTTAAGGGAAAATTAGTCACATAGAAGAGTAGGATTGAGAAACCAACCTTGGTATTTTGAAGCTATGTCCGAATAAGTTAGTCAAACGTCATGGGTAGTCATATTTGGAAGAATGCAATAGATTGTTGACCTTGTAACAAGCATGTGTTCTTAGTTTTGACTCAAAATAAAAAAATTGGAAATGGGCTTAATTGTGTAATGATACCGTAATACAAGTTGTAGGAGCATATTGGTTGATATATCCTTATATGTTTCATAATTCCATGTGTGGGGAGAATTGATTGGTTCTTTCTGAACTTGATATCTAGAACTTGCCTTGTGTGTGTTGAATTAGTAGTTTGTATGACTTAAGGAATGTGATTGACGCGCTTCTTTGAAATAGCCAATTCTTAACTCTACTTGTATGCCTACTATTGAAATCATCCCTAGTGAAGCCCCATTGAGCCTTTAGCCTTGTTTATTAATAAACCACATGATAAGCCGAAACCCGTTGGTTGATACCAAGTTTTTTGATCCTATGAACACTCCTTAATGCACTATGTTGAGAACAAGAGTTGGAAAATGTTGGTTGATATAGCTAAGGGTGAATGGCTACATTGTGTGAATAAAAGGAAATTCTATTTTGGCCCTGGTCCTTAGCGACAATGTGCACCTCGATTAAAATTGAGGGTGGCTAATTTAGAACTATGCTTGAAACATTGGCCCTGATCCTATCAAGGATAATGTGTACCTTACTTGGATGTTAAAAATCTAGAGTTTGGGTGACTAGTGCAAAGGCATGAAAAAAAAATATGATGAAAAAGAAATAAAGGGCAAATATGGAGCAACAAAAAAAGGGCAAATAGTCATGACGTGTGTGCTAGGAGGAAAGAAGAGCTATAAAGAAAATTGTTGGCAAAATAATGACATGTGCATTAGGGAGGTGTAGTCACTCAAATGATTCCTAAATATTCCCTCCCTTACCTTAAGATGACGTTACAACCTAATGAAAGTCCTCTTGATTCCTTGAGAAATATGTGCGAAAGTAATAATACACTATTGGCAAGCTTATGGTATGTTGAGAAAAGTAAGAACTTCTTTTGTGAGGGTGAGTTGAAAAATTGAAAAATAGGCCTTGTTTATATTGCAAGTTTTGTGAGTGAAAGGCTTTACTAACCAAGAACAAGTGAGGGCATTCATGGCATGTATAAGATTATCTAATTGATGTGTTTGTATGAGTTTGCATTAGCCCGAAAATAATAATAAAAGGGTCATTCTTTGAGCATGTGTTATACTTGGTGTAAATGTGTGAATTGTTGCACCCATTGTGAACTACAAGATCATGATTAAAAATGTTTGATTTTTTGAGGTGGGTTGATAAGTCCAAGGGTTGTGAAAAAGAGTTGATAGTCTAGAGATTGTTTGAGGACAAACAAAGTTCTAAGTGTGGGGTGGTGATCTTAGGCATATTTATATGCCTAAGTTGTCAATATTTGTCCATAAGTCGATTAGATTAAAGGATGATCTCTAGTCATTAGCTTAATTTTTGGTGTAACTTGTGATGATTGTACACTTACACACATGATTAGTTGTTTCAGGAACTCTCAAGGGAATTGGAGTCAACTTGAAGAAAAGAGATGTAAGAGAGCATGAAAAGCGGCCAAAGATGAAGACCCCAGGGCCAAGCGCTCTGCTAGGCGCGAGGCGCCAAGGGCCAACATTCAGAGATGCCTCTGAGGCGCTCTGAGAGGCGCGACGTGCCTGGGCCAAATATTCAGAGACACCTCTCAGGCACGCTGAGAGGCTCGGCGCGCCAAGGAGGAAACTTCAGAGGCAAGTTTCAGGCGCGATGCTAGGCGCGACGCCCCACCATGATGCCGACTTTTCTAGAGAAAATACAACTAAATAGGACTCCTTGTTGGTTTAGGATTGGGTCTTAGTTTTTCTAATTATTATAAATAGACCCCTAGGGTTCATTAGTAAGTGTTCGACTTTTGATTTAGTGTGCAAGAGCAAGACTTCAAGTTTGTAATAGGTTTTAATCATTTAACTCTTCTAGTTTCCGAAAATTGCATGAACTATTGTATTTTGTTGTTTTATAATAGCATGAGTAGCTAAACGCCCTAGTTCTGTGGCTGTAGCTACGAATGGATTGTTGATTATTAAAGGCTTTATGAATTAATTATTGATTGTCATTATAAGTTACTTCTATATTTTTGTTTTAGTATTTCTTGACTGGCCATCTAGAGATAAATCTATTGTTTAACCTTATAATCGGGAGAGGAGAGGCTAGATAGACCAGAGGATATAGAGAGCTTGATTGACCTGTTAAGTCGAGGTGATTTGTGTTCAGGAATGACGCCCGGACGAACAACTCGCTTGGTTATGAAATAGGACGAAATATAAATGCTCGCCAATTAGTTTATTTATCCCCGCTCAATGATGTAGTTAGGTAGCTAATTGGAGTAGGCGACTAGCGGTGTATAGCCCGACTCATATAATTAGCCTTATAAACCAGTAACTTGACAACTGAAATTAGTTTTATACCAATAATATGATACATGATATTCAAGATATGATGCAGCCCTGGAATTGCTTTTAACTTGCTTGAAACATAATATTAAAGTCATTCACAATTAGTTACTTTCATTTAGTTCATAATTGGTGTAGTTAACAATCAATCATCAATTCTTGAAAAGGTTACTTTTACTTTTATTTGTAGAATTAAGTGTTAAATATAAATTGATCATAAGTCCCTTGGGAACGATAACTCGTTTCTTAAAGAATCTATATTACTTGCGCGACCACGTACACTTGCATGTATAGTGGGGAGCAACAACCACTATTTAGTATGTGTGTAGAGGGGGTAGTACAATACGTATTACCAAAGACACGAGTAGTAGATGACTTAGTTAGCCTAAAAAAAGTTTCTTCCTTGTCTGCTTCTTCTTAGACACAAACAAAGGTGGAACTACCCAGTGCATAAGAGAAATAATTGTTTATAGATTAGACCCCCTCCTTAGCTAGAGCGCATGCCACTTGGTTCTCCTCTCGATATCTACGGTGGCTAGGGGTGTTCCCTAGCTGGAAAAGTAGTGCTTGCAGTCATTTAAGGTGTTAGATAGAGTAGGACAATCATTTTGTAAATAATGTGTAATTTCCTTACAATCTATATCAATTTGTAATGGCATCAACATGTTGTCTAGTGCAATATTAGCCTCAGTAATAGGCCACATAGCTTGTTTAGATTGTTGTAGCTTTGAAGATATTCCCCATGAATCCAGCTATCCAATTCCCTTCCGTATTCCGAAGGACTCCTCATATGCCTCATTTTTCAATTTCTATATTGAATGATCTGTCCGTATTTACTTCAAATCCTATTGATGATGGTTTCTATTTAACAAAATTTGCCTTATATTTATGTTTGCGGCAAATTTTTATTTGTATAAAATAGTTTTCTAGATAAAAGTCCATTCTACTTGTTAAATACATTTTCCAGATCTAATTTGATGATCATAGTTGCATGTTTCCCTTTCATTTTTTGGAAGTGAGTAATTATTTCTTGAACGATTATAACGTCATTGGGCTTTGATGACCACTAGGTCTTACAACCACGAATCCTCTTGGATTTGGAGGGCTACAGTTTTATTTCTTTTACTTTGATTGAGAGTTGTTTTATGGAAGAACTTAGTGTTGGAGTCCCCCTCACTGAGCCTGTTGACTAGTTTCCAGAAATCTTCCTCTAATCTAAGGATAAGGTTGTACTCTTCAATGAGGTAAACCTCCAGTTTTGATAAGAAGGAGTTTGAGCTATAATTTGAAGATTTTGGATACCCTAAGGAGGAGTTTTTTTAAAAAATAACAAATGTTGCAAAAAGTTTGCTTATTCCAGATGGTATCATTTCATTCAAAAGAAGGGATTACCTTAGATATGTTTGGTTAGTTAAGCCAATTGAAGGAGATTAGATTTGGTAACTCGGGATGTGAAGTCCACATGAATTCGAAGTGAAAGATTTTATTTTAATGCTTACTTTTGTGTGGGAATACTGATACAATAATGGGATAGTGATCTGAATGCCTACGAGATAGCTGGTGTACTTGCGCATCTCGATAACTATAAAAAATATTTCTTATTTGCTGAAAATTGGTCTAGTCTTTCAAAAATAAGACTCAATCTATTTTTGTAGCTCTTATTTAACCACGCATATTTGCTACCTTTTAAACATAAACCAATCTTCTCATAGTAACTAATCACATTCGAGAAGTCATTTAAGTGAGAATTGATAATAGACCTACCTCCAATTTTATTTGTATTGCTCAGTAGTTTGTTAATATCACCCCTAATAGCCAATCATCTTAATAGTTGTTTTTAATTGTTTTTAAGTTTTCCCTCTAAAGTTTTCATACATTACGATGTATACTAGCATACATGATACTAGAAAGTCAATACTTATTAGTAGTACATACCCTGACAATTGCATGAATTTCTTGATCAGTTGTTGCAATGTCATTCTACTACAAGATAGAGTCATCCCATAGGAAAACTAGACCACCAGTGTTTCCTCTCGCAGGAACTTGGATCATTTTATTTAAGGGAAATTTGTACAGAAGGTCTTGGTGGTCTTGCATTTTTGTTTCTATAAGGCCAACTAGTGGTGGCCAATGCCAGTCCAAGATATCATGGAAGTTTCTTCTAAACTCCTTCCCATTGCTACCTCTACGATCCAATGTCATTATAGTTATTGATCTGATTGTCAGGGATAGGACTGACAATGGAGGATGACTCGATGCTCTCAAGGGTTCCCATTTTGAAAGGTCACATTCATTATGACTACGTAGTTTTCTATGTTTGAAGCAGATAGAGTTCTTATATCTAGAGAGATTTTTAGTAAGGTCGGTAGGAAAATAAGGATATATCTTTTATGAATTGTTCTTTGAAGATCATCACCTTTACTTCCTTTAAGACCGTTATTTTAATCCAAGGTTCCCTCATTATTTCTAGAGTGTCTTCTAAGTCTTGAATGCCTATATTTTCCTCCCATTTTGGGACTACTTGGGGGGCAGTGAGTTAGAGCCCTCAATGCTACCTAGGATGATGACGATACACTGCTAGGTGTTAGAGCACTTGGACCCTCATTCGTGCTGGTGTGGATTACTCTAGAGAACACTGGGTGTTTTCTTAAAAAGTCATATAAGTGCTCCACTATTTTAAGGTCGCCTTGGGTACTTTTGGGGTGGAGGGAAGAATGGTGTGAAAAGAAGATATTATTGGTTCAATACCAGCCAGTGGGTTGAAAAGTGGGTTCTCTGAAGTGGGGAAGTGGTAAAATGAGATTTGGAGGGATGTATAGGTTTGAAGAAGGTTCAATAACCGTCGACAACCATAACTGGTTGTTGTACGTCTCCATTTCTAACCTCATCCCTTCTGATACTACCTGAGTAGTTTTGGACAACTATTACTACTTTCTGATTGTTCACTGGGGTAGTGAATAATAGGGTATGACCCTGTAATGCCATCTTCATCCATGATTATTGTAACGACTCGGAAAATGATAGAGTGAAACTAGAGCCTCATATGTGAGTTTGGAGTCGAGAACTAATGAAATGATTATATTTGAATTTGACCCAAAAAGTTCTTAAAAATGTGCTACGGAAACACCTATAATTGTAATTTC
>JAJOOS010005969.1:0-22998 GCA_029582725.1 Solanum chiquidenum | reverse complement strand
AGTATGTATACTCCTAAACAATATGAGTGTACTATTACATTCAGAACTTAATTTTTTGTATTATTTAAATTCTCGGAAATATTTTGTTGCAGTTTTCTGTGACTGTAATTTTGATGCAATGACATGAACAAGCACAATAACTTAACAAGTTTTATATGCTAAAGAAATATGATTTCAGAACATCAAATTACTATTAGATGTAATAAAAAACATATTCTCATGGAGTAGAAACAGAAATATTGTGCAAACTATACATCTGAGACCAATGCAGAAGACTGCTGGCATGACAATTGATTGAGTCACTTTGTAAAGCTTTTGCACTTTCTATATAGGCATCCATCCATCCATTTTGCCTGTAGCAAGCTTATATAAAATGGAAGGAAAAACAAAAACAAAAACAAATTGAGATCACGGTTTCACTTGAACAGCTTTCGAGATGTCCAGATGGTTAAGACGACATGTTGCAAGAAGATATTCGGGAAGCTCCTCCGGGGTGTTGGCCTGTGAAGAAAGACATTCATGTAAGCTATATCAAATGGTTAATACGCGTTCCAACAAGACACTCTATACGCTTTGTCATACTCATTGAAATTCGATGCAATTGTCAATATTGGCACTTTAGACAATTCAAGTCATATATGCTTTAAATCGAGAAGGGGATATGACAAGATTGTTTACCTGGACGAGAAACGCCATTTCAATGACAAGATTGTTTAGATATCCAACAACAAGGCTTACAACGCCCCTTGCCACAGTAGAAGAACCAACATTGATATCAAGCTGAAAGATCACACAACTTTTTTAGGTCCACTATGTAGCTCCGGCGTAAAAAGATGTTTCACTATGGAGGGGTTTGAATGTCAAGTTCACTTATTATTCTAAAAATAGTTAAATTTTACTTTTGCAAAAGAAAAGATATAGAACTTCTGCAGTAGTGGAAACAGTTCATTCCCAAAGATAATGAAAATGGGCACATTTAACTGCATCAACTATTAGTAGCTAACAAAATTAAAGCATTATTTCCTGTAGAAAACTTCTCTTGAAATTTACCTCCAAGTAGTTCTTTCCTCGAAAATAATTAATTTCAAGTGCTGGACCTACAAGGCATGCTTTCTTTCCAACACTCTGCTTGACTATCCATGGTCCCTGACAAGTAAATAGGAGTAAATACCACAATCCCGGATCTTTTTAGAAGGATAAAATTATTAAGTACTATGTGCAATGCTGATTAAAGCACATTGTCCAACCTAAAAAAGCAAACAAGAAAGCTCGGAAGCATTACAACAAAAGAAGGGACTCTCAGATGACATGAATTTTGGGAAAATAATTTATGTATGCAGTATCCATCTGACCGTCTCTTTGAATTTCTCCATGATCATCAATAGAATAGACTTTCTTGGGTCGTTGCAAAATTTGACCACTGAGAAGTAAAACGTATCATTGTTTCGGAATAGAGAAAGTAAACTGGGGTGGGGTTGGGGGTTTGCTAAAAGATTTTAAGTTATATTTACCAAAGAAGGGTTCAGTTTTCCTTTTAAGATCGTGAGAGCAACTTGTTTCTGTGCAGTATTTATCTGCAAGCTCAAAGGTTATTAAAGGACAAAAGTGCTACCACCAACCATTCCCAAAAGCATGGATCCAGTGCAAATGCCACAAAGACTGCTGGCATGCCATAGCTTTTCGCTAAATCATTAAAGAACTTAAATAAAAATAAATATTATTAAACCTTGTAAAAAAAGTGATTATGTTTGATCTCAATGATCAGAATATAAACCTTGGATATGTATGGTATGAGCTTGAACCTCGAATTTCTAAAAGCATCATCCCCTTTGACAAAACTCTCCAGCAAGGGCGCGTTTTCTATAGGAGTGTCCATCATATAGTAGAGAGCAAGAGTGTATGTTGTTGAACCTGGTACCTGAATGTAAGGCACGTTCAACTAAATGAACTATCTGGAATTCCAAAGGAAAGCAGAAAAGGTATATGAAGGAAGCAAGAATATACCTGTATATTCACAATAAAGAAAAATTCTGGACCACCCTTAGCTGCATATTTCTGCAGATATAAGTTGGTAAGCAGCAGTTTCATAAACGGCATGTGTATGTTATGTTCATTGTCTTCACATAGAATAAGAGAAGCAACCTGAACAATGCTCCCAGGGCGACCACCAAGATCATCTTCTCGCTTGTCAGACTTCAGCCAATCTGCAGCAACCATTTGCATCAACGTGCCCTTAGCCTTAATCTGTAACAGAGCCACACAACCAGTAAATGACATAAAATTAGGACAATACACAACTTTGAAATACAATTTCGGACTAAACAAATTTTGACATGAGTTGGGCAAGAACCCAGAGTGTCTCATGCACGCTATAGCAGGCAACTAGCCAAGAAGCCTGCAGATTTTTGAAGTAAAGTTTTCATGCCAGCAGTGGCGGACCCAGGCCAACAAGGCTTGAGCACACAACCTTAAGGAACTTTTGAAACCCCTTAACCTCTAGACTAAACCTTTCACTTGTGTCAAGAGGTGTCAATACTTTTATATATTTTATTAAACCAAAATTTGACCTCTTTATACAATGTAACTTTGTGTTGCTTGACACCCCTTGACCAAGGGTGGGTCCTCCCCTGCATGCCGGTATGCCATTTTAGACATATTTTATTGACAGGAATCACAAACAATGGAGTTTTGTTTAATGCAACTTAACTAACACTCGATTGTGCTACAGCAAGATGTGGATTTTTCCAAGCGATATCAGTAGGTAAGGTTCAAAAATTAATCAGACAGCAGGAACACCAAACCACAGGTATCAGTTTAACAAAGGGAAGCATTTCCAGTTTCCAAGGTCAAATGAATCAGAGATGGACCACACAAAAATTGAATCATTACATGCTTATGGGAAAAATAACAGCTATGAAATCCCACCTTCTTACGATCTTCTAGATAAGTCTCTCCCCGAATAAGAAAAGTTGACGGATCTGTTTGGGCCCAACTGCAAGGCAAATTAAAAGTTGGATCTTTTGGAAGAGTGGATCCATAGTGGCACAACAATGCATCTTCCTTTGCCTTTTCATGCAGATCTACATAACCCCGCTTGTGAACTGAAGTGGGAAAGGAATATCAATCCTCAGAACTTCAACATTGCCATTAATTGAGTTTTTTGAAAGAGCAATACAGATCAAACTCACCAGCAAGATCATGCAACTTTTTCACAAAACCAGCAGCAGATGATAATCTGGCATGCCGTGTGTCCTAAAACAAGAAAAAAAAAACATAAAGATCATTCTCAAGGGAATCCAAGAGAAACTGATCTGCATTCTGCAACAAGATGATGGGTAGGCATGAGGGGATAAGGTCAGAAATAGACTACTACATTAGGGTTTAATGAAGGGAATCAGGAACTACTTGAGAGAGATGAAGCTTTTCTTTGGGGGTGGGGATAAGAAAATGAATAATGTATTAACATTGTCGACGTCCTAAGACATGGAAGTCAAAAGAGACTGCATATTTATTGGATTCAAGTGTATATGCTTTAAAAATCGGATAAAGACATAAACTAACCACAAAAAAAAATAAGGTGCCATTCAAGTAGAAGTTAGTTGAAAGAAAGTTTCACATCTTTCATTAGTAGTAGCAATATATAGACATGCTTATATCATGAAATTCATGCCCCATGTAGCCTCCTGCATTTCTGAAGAGCTACCTGCTCATAGAATAGCTCCCAAAGATTAGGGTTTAAGCAGGTAATACCTGAGAGTACATCTCTGGGCCAAAATCAGAAGGCCAGCCGTTTTCCGATTGGTCATAATCAAGTGGTTCAGAGACATCAAAAAACTCATCTGATGCATCATTTAACCCCATCAAGCTTGCATGTTCAGAAGGTGATTTAGCGACCTCTTCTTCCATATCTGCCATATTCTTTCCATTTTCCACTCTGGTTTGTGTTTCAACCTTAACTTCTTCAATTTGGTGCAGTCTTTTGTCTCTCACATGCTCCCCCAAAAAATGTGAGGATGAGCAATCTCCTAATTTTGCTATAAAAAGCTCCCTCAAAGCTGTAAATGCAGTATACATCACAGGTTGAGCCCCCATGAGCAGTCATAATGTGCAAACATGAATAAACGTAACAAATACAAAACTAGATCTCGCAGTAAAAGCACACCAGCGAGTCTCCCTAGCATGTGGATTGTTATATATCTGGCTGAAGATGTTTGTAAGTTAGACTTCCAGAATCTCCAATCAATAGCAAGCATATGCTTGACTACTGACTGCTTCTTTTGATTCACAGGTGATATTACATAGCCTCCACCTGCAATGATTAGCAAAGTATATCTATAATGTGCAGTACAAAGAGTAGTCTTGTGCAAGAAACATATGCAGTAGAAACATATGACTGATGCTATGTAACTATAAAATTATCAACCATGCATCATTAGGAGAAATTAGGGATCCATGCACTATGAGATAGCTCTTCCATGTAAAATTACACGTCCATAACAGCTAGAGTGACATATGAACTTTATACTAGCTCTACGTTGTAGGCATACATTACTTTTAAGGCAGGCACGAACATAGCCCTTCTGACATGGACACTTCTGATGAAACACCGAATGGTATAGAATAACTGCAAGAGTAAACAAATAGGACATGCTCAGACCGAGCAGTTTTAAAAAGCAGCCAAAACCAATTAACAAACATTGGTACCATATGTTCCGTCATCCTCCCTTCTCCAATAGCGCTGCAAAAGAAGATCTCTTTTTCTCATACTCCTGCAACAACTTATATCAAATATAAACCCTAACAAAGTACAAACAGTTTGGAAAGTGAATATCATGCATGTGCCTGACCAAGGTAGCCAATCCCGACGTAGAAGCTTATGAACAATATCTGTGTGACCATCAAAGTGTTCAATGACACTACCCTTGTAATGACAGAAATCCCATCTGCAGAGTAAAAAGCACAACACTGTAAAGATACAATGAGTATATAACAGAGATCCTATCTGCAGAGTAAAATACAAAATACTTTTAAGGATACAATTATTTCTTATTTTCAGTCTCCCGCATAGAAAGGCAATGAACGTTGCACTTAGATCAATTCAACAATATGCCATCTCTTGACATCTAAGCTGCTATATTATTTTGTGCTAGATATATTCTTTCAAGAACTAAGGAGCAAAGAAATGCAGACATATTCTTTCAAGAACTAAGGAACAAAGAAATGCAGCCCTTTATACTTATCCAAGTTTTAGTTATACTTTAAACGCAAAGAGATACTAATTTTAGTAGCAATGAAGTATCTGCAGTAGAAGCTTGTACGAAGACTTTTTGTTAAAGACTTTGCAACTCACTCCGATCTTGATGGACCAAGTGACATGAGTGTTTGAAAAATGGCCTCTGAAGTTCCATCAACTACACCAACAGCCATTATTGCAGGGTGATCATTCCACTGCACAGCATGGTACAAGTTCAGTAACATGAGCTTGTAGATTTACTGCCTCAGGGGCTGACAATATTAGGTTACCTTCCCATGAGATTCCCTATCCTTAGCTTCCTTAAATAACCGAAGACCTGCATACCCAAGCGATTTAAGGACAATTGGCAAAAAAGAACAACAAAAGGAGAGGAAGCGACCATTTAACAATGAAAAACAGAGAAATGATCTTAGAAATATTCTAAGATAAAGCCAACCATGTCTCCTTCCCTGCAAGAGAACTAAATAAGGAATTGAAAGAACTTCTGAGAAAATGACTCAGAAAAATTGTAACAGAAATTCTTAATGGACCCTCAAGAATGAAAAAATTATCATAAGAGCAAAAATCCTACATGGAATTTCAGCTTCTCAAACATAAAAATCATTAGAACCTACCATTCTGACAACCAAATATTGTCCAGGACGAGGGTGCAACAACATCAGATGTCGTAGCATCTACCACTGAGGATGAACACAAAGTCCAATCAATGGAATTCAGATGATGAGATTTGTTGGAACAATTTAACCTGTGTGGCAAAAAGGAAAAAAAGAGAGAGGAGAAATTAGCAGGAGACAAGCAACAGATCACAGATGCTTGTACAAAGAATAAATATTTGCAAGATCCTTAGCAAAGTAACATATTGATACACCAAATCAAAATACCTCAAAGACTGCGAGTCACGCCTTGGACAATCAACTGCAGTTCTTTTATTCATGTCTGCCTACAATTATTCATTATCATCAGTTGCCAACGAAGGGAGACGTTACCGGCTCATATTGATTACTATATACCTTTAAAGCTGCTTCTTGCAGGGCCTGGATCCATCTTGCTGCCTCCTCAGGACTGTTTGCTCCTAACTATTGTTTGCAAATTTTCTTTAGACACTCGTTGGTCTCAAAAATTAAAAGCTGAAACAGGGGAAAGGACAATTTCCGCACCTTCAACTGATCATTATGATTTGAGGCATTGTATAGAGTGAATATGAACACAACCTGGGAGAATGCAGAAGTAACAAAACCAGTAAGTATCAGTAAAGAAGTCAATGCATTTAATGATAGAAACTCAGTCAGAACAAATAGTTTCTGCCATGTATTGGAACTGGAATAAGGATCATACTTTTCTTTGAATGCTCTCTCTCCCATTGTCTGTCACCCTAATGCAGGAATCAATAACAGCACTTCTAACAGGATCCTACAAAAAAAAATTAAAAAAAATCAACATGACATATTACAGAGAGTCATGATAATATGGCAAACGAATAATTCCAAGAAGGCACTAAGTATGGGATGTTATCTGGCACTAATATGGTTATATGGAGAGGGAGAGAAATAAGAAAACTTTTGACAGCTTCGAAACCACCATCTTATACCGGCACTTTTTTTGCGACTATCAATGAAGTTATATACAATTCAAGATATTTAGGAAGTATTTGAAAATAGAAAATATCCCGACGGTCTAAATAGTAACTAAGACAAACAAATTGAAACGGAGTAAAACTAAATTAAAAAGAAAATTACCCACTTTCCTAACTCAGAAATCATACTTCCTCTGTTTCAATTTATTTGTCTACTTTCCTTTTTATTCTGTTTCAAAAAGAATACTTCTTTCCTTTTTCGGTAAATCCTTAATTCCAACTTTCTACGTGAAATGATTAAAGATCACAAAATTAAATGGCATTTTGGTACATTCTACGTAGATTTAATTTAAGACCACCACATTCTCAAGTCTTATAAACTTTTTGCCAAGTTAAAACGATACAAACAAATCGAAATGGATGGAGTACAAGTGTTAGCATGGAGCTCGGGCCTCGAGGCTACATGCATCTACAATGTATGTGTTTGTGCTAGTAAAATTCCAAGCACATTAACACAAAGAATTGGGTGCAGCATTACTTGCCTCTGATCAAATTAAAAATAACATAGCACACTGGCAAATCAAATTACAAGTTGGCAAGAACTTCTTATCAATTAAACTTAAGCCACTTATATCAAATGCTAAACCTGTAAAGTTCACAAAACAACCATTTAAACACACAATTGAACGCTTATCATTTAGCATACAGAGAGCAAGTGAGAGAATGATAAACCTCAATGTTTGTAACTGGGTTTGATTTATAGCTCTTGAAAAGAAGATCGTGAAGAACAAAGTAGCGTTTCCTCGAATACTGAAGCCCAAACCGATTAGACCGAATTAGATATAACCACCCTTCCATTCTACAAGAATCGTTCTGGGAAACCCCCATTTCAAAATTTATCCAACACCCACTACTCAGAATTACTCCAGGATAACACTTCCACTTCAATTTCCCCGACTTATATAACAAAATTCTTCAAAGTTCAAACAACACTTACACACCCATATACAAGAATTTATTATTTGTATCCCTAAATTCCGGTTCAGTGAAGAAGTGAAGAAAATCTTAAATGGGAATCAGAGATTTAATGCAGTAGTCTTTATGTCTTTGTATGATGATTGATTTGCCGGTGCCGGTATGGGCTCTTTCGTTCTCTGTATCTTCTCTCAAACTATATACTCGAAAAAAGTTAAAAAGGGCAACTGAATTTGCGCGTAAGAGAGACAAAAGTTTGGAAGCGGAAATTATTTGAAAAGTTATATGACTATTTTACCCTCTCTTTTTTTTTTTTTAAAGGATTATAAGTTAAATAAATATTTAATTTGAGATTATAAGTTAAATTTTTTATTTAATTGAAAAGATTAGAGGATATATACTACACCCTCAATTCCATATTAAGTAAATTTGTGAGGCAATGCACATTTATTAAGAAAAATATTTAAGGACATAATTTAGATTATATTTTTCACTATTGCCCTTGGTGAAATCATAAATACCCCTAGAAAGTATAAAACTTCATTAAAGGAAAAAATTCAAACATTTGCCTTGGACTTTGAACAATAAAAAATAAATCAATTAATATATATAGTAAGGAGTATACCACAATCATGTGATTATTTTATTACATACAGAAGGTGGGATTGATTATTTATATCTAGGACTTGAATTAATCTTTGATTTAAGTTAAGTAAAGCTATACTTTTATTTTTGGCCACATAGTATTATTTATGTTGATTAAGTTCACACAAATTAAAGATTTTATGTTAGTGATGGAATAACAAGTGGAAAGAAGGATAAAATGACTTGAACGTTGAGGTAACATGTTATATGGCGGTCACCTTATTAAAATGTCATTGCTAATACTTGAAATTATATTTTATTCATTTTATATCATCCTAACAAAAAAGGTTATATTTGAACCATTTAGATAACAACAGTAATATTTTTGGACTATTATAATAAAGGATAAAATTAATTATTTTTATATGATAAAAGGAGCAAGTTGTGTCTTTTCCCCAATATTGAAAAATAAAGAAAAAGAAAATCACATTAAATAAGGACTTATACGTAATTTTAGTCTAGTTGAATCAGTTCAATTCAGTTTTTTTAAAAAGAAAAAAGAAAAGAAAAGAAAGGCACATTAATTAGGACCCATTATACGTAAAAATGTCTAAAACTGACGAAGTGTTTAGGTGGTAGTCTCTTTCATTTTCCTCTTTAGTTATTTGGACTAATTATCAAAATAAAGATGCAAAGTGGTAAATTAAGTGAATAAAGTCACAAGTGTAAAGGTCAATTCAATAGTAAAATTTATAAGTTCACGTAAAGATAATATTCAATAATACAAGTGTTTTAATAAACGTAGAATCTTTAACTTCTTCCTATTGTTTTTTTTATTGTTTTTTGTACAGGTAAATTTACAACTTTACACAAGTAACACAGTATGAAATTTATTCTCAATTACATATATAGGTTTATTTAGTTTTTGGATGTGCAAATAAATTATCTATTGATACTCTTAATGGTACAATGTATTTGAAAATAAAAATAAAATAAAACGTGCAGACTTGACTCAAATTGATAACATACCAGAGAGATAGATATAGGATTTAATTAAGCTTTATGAATTCAAAATTTAATAATCTTATCATTAAACTCATTGTGTCTTTAAAATTATAGATTCATGTATAATATTATTACCACTTCAGTAAATATTGTTTTATATATAAGCTTGTGCACTGCGCCAAAAATACTATATTAAGAGAAATCCGACAGCAAAGGGCTAAAACTGCCTTAATCATAGAGTATTTTTAAATTATTTTAGCTAAGTGAATGCTATATAATTAATAGTCTGACGAAACGAGTATGAAGATGATGAAGTGATAATACGAAGCTAGGTCTACTGCCTTTGCTCGTTTGTATATCGGTTTACTAATTTGCTCAATGAAACTCCTCTAGTATTTTTTTTTTTGTCCTTTGTTATCTACTTCATCCAAAAATAAATAAAATATCATAGTATAAATATATAATTTTTTCTATTAAAAGAAAAAAAGATCATTTTTTAATATATCCATGCCCCACATAGGCCATTTATAAACAGGTAGGAAACCCATGCCATTTGATCCCCTAACCAAATACCATGTTTTCAAGATAATGCCTCAAATATACATTCACTCTCATGTCCCTACAAAATATTGTAGACAAAAAAATAATAATTAGAAAATTACAACTTTGTAGCTTGGTATTTCTGTTGTCCTTTAATTAACTTCTTGTCATTTTACGAATTTTGGAAGATTGCAAAGTTAGTTAATACATCTTAGAACGGATATTTAAAATCAGATAAATAAATTAAAACGAAAGAATTGAGTACATTCATGTGCTATCGATTAACGTGGCTTCAAAAGTATTATTATATTCTATAAATTTTAAGTGTTTTCATGTGGACATAAAAGTCACAGAAACAATTTAATATTATATGGAAACAAATCATTTACTATTTACTAAAAAGATAAGGAAAAACATTAAATTGGAAGCAACGAGTAGTTGTAGCCTGTTTGACCAAAAATAATGAGTTATAGAATGATTGGTTAGTTATGGGAGTAGAGGTAGCAAATTTGAACTTCTCTAGATATAGAGTCGCAATTTATAAGAGTAAAATGTGAATTTAAATTTTTAATCTAGTTCCAATGAGAATACCGAACGTCAAATAAAAAACAAAACGCATAAAAGCATCACTTCGAATAATTGACAGTTAAGTCATTTCTGTATAATCTCCTACTGACAATGACATTTACGCCACCAAAATCATGATGTTGACAATATATATTTGATTTAAAATCTAATAATCCTATATGAATGCTTTTATTTTTCACTGCATTTCAATTTTTATACTAATCTTCTACTATTAGAATGGTTTTCCTCTGTATGGAAGCCTTTCAAGATAAATAAAACATACAAAGGAAAAAAAAAACAATGAGTTGGCAAAACTTAAATTACATTATCACGAACAATAAATGAGAACAAGTTAATTATGGGGTTTTATAAACAATTTTTTACCCAGAAACTGACAATACAACACAAATCATTTAATGCAACTGTTTTTAATTAAAGTCGCTTAGATCCGCAAGAATAATACAATTCTTTTCCAGCTGAAAATTTAGGTTCCAAGGTGACCACCCATAATAGCGGGACAAACAAATTTAAAGAGGGGCGATATTTTAAATATTTTATTATATTGTTCAAAGTTTAACCCTCCAAAATGCTGTGTGAAAACTGAGAAGCATTATGAGACATGATGATGAAAATATTACCAACATTTTAAACAATAGTAATATGTAAGCTAAGCTAGATGTGTATAATGTTTAACATGAGAGCTCAAATAAAAGAGAATACATTACACACAACATTGAGATGTATTTCTCAAACTAATAAATGACAGTTTATTTATGAAACTCACACTCTTAATAATTAAGAAATGAAACTAAAAAAAAGGAATAGTTTAGGTGTATTATTTATACTTATCTCAACAATATATATTAATAATGACTTTGATATCACTATTTATTGCATAACAAGTCAACCAACAGAAAAGAAAAAACTCTCAATGTCATCAATTACTTGTAACAATCATATCTTGTCGTTTTCATATAATTTGTCTTGGTTTACTCTTTCAATAGATCTGGTCCTTCAATGTAACGGCTGGATTAAAACAAAATAAAGCCATACTATAAATTGATTTATGCACTGTTAACTAGGCAAAAAAATAAAGCCATAATATAATCTTCTCATTCATGTGAGTTCATCTTAATGTACTAATCTTAATCAGAATCGGAATCCCAATTTCCCTCTTTTTCCAGTGAACGCAATGAACCAGAATTATGCATTCGCCGGTTGTGCTGGCAATTCAAAAATGAAAATACAAAGAGAGAAGGATGAAGGTAAACAACGATCATGGGCTATATAAGATTTCATGTAGTATCATCTATGCACAGGAGGTGTTCTAATGTCTTACTGTTTACGGTCCACGGTCTACAGAAATATGGCTGCTCTATAGTAAAGCAAATATTTATAAAGAAATACTGGCAAAATGAATTAGGCTTTAACCTAAAACAGGAGTAAAAAAGGGTAAACGAAGCAATTTACAAACAAGTTGTAGGCGATGTTATACTCTGGTTTTCCCATTTTGTGCATAATATGCCTTATCCGCATTGGCTAATCGATCCTGAAACATTGTCCACTCATTTCTGCACCTCACTCTTACCTACAAAAAGGAAACAAGTAACTAAGATGTGACGAAACAAATGGGGAATGATATTTGTCAAACTAGATTTGAGCTGAGCCGCGGATTTGCTTACCCCTTCCCAAGGGGCTTTACCATTATCCGAGCTACCCTGTATGTTATCATGTGACGGAAATTGCATCAAGAAAAAACTTAAGAAATGATAACAAGTCATACGAAATACAAGGGAGCAATGAGTTATAGTTACAGAAAACAGCCTTGGAATATTTATCCACCATATAGGGAAGCAAAACCAGATTTAGCTCTAACGAGACATAAAGCATGTCACAAAGTGGCATTCTTGTTTCTCGGTAAGCCAATAATCTCCTGAACTCTAAAGAGACAAAGGATACTAAGTTCAGTCATCCTATGAATCTGCCACCTTCAGAGGACTCTTCAAGCTAGAGTGGTAGGTTCTTAGATCTATCAAACCTTTAACAGCAAAATCATAACTGCAATGGTCTTTTTTTTCTGGGCTATGCAGAACAATCCAACGACAAAAATAACTTCTTTATCTGTTTCTTGTCCGTTTTGCAATATACTCTAAAACTAACATAGGCACTTGCCACTACAAAATTTAACATGGAATAGCAGTAAAAATTTCAGCTATTTATTTTCTGGAAATGGACATTTACTAACCTGACTTCCAAGGGAAGGAATAACTTGATGCACTATCCATTGTGAATCCACCACACCAATTTTTTCATGCGCAGGCTGCATAAACAAATAAAAAGTAACTAGGTTTTGCTAAATGGTCCACCATACTTCAAATTAGCAAAACCTCTACAATGCTAAAGAGGATGGTTTTCAAGGTTCATAATGTTATCAAAGTCTAAAGGGGCAGCCACCTTTATCATGGTGCAAGTCCTCTTTTCACTTTTATATTAACACTTAACAGATACACAAATGGAAACTACTGACCTCTACACATCTTCTGAGAGCGAAATCCAATCCCCATCCATGCACCAAATCATTCTATAAGAAAACATCAAACGAAAGCAGAGCTGTCACTATAATAGCACGTGTATTTATTAATGCACTCATGACCACTGTAAATGCATTCTTGAAAGGATTACAATGAATACATATCCCAATTAAAAGAACTACCTGAATCATATGCCAAACACATCGCCATGCTTCTCGAGAAAATACAGGAGCCATTATTTCCACAAAACTGAAAAAACAAGGAAAAAGATAAGTTGCAGGCCAATGCTAAGAGTACCAGATGGTGCACTTGTGTACAGGCCTTCTACAAATCAATTTCCAAAAATTCTTATGTATAGAAAATTCAAAATAATACTTGCTGACTAGAAATTGCCTGAAGTATTAATTTACGAGAGGTTTATTTGCTCAATCACAAGTTTTTAGGAAGAAAACATGTACGGAAGATGTCAATTAAGTTAACGACAATACATTAATAGCATGCAGTTCTACTCATAACATACAAAAATTTCTCCAATCTTCCTTTGTCTACCAAAATTGTCATTTCCTTGCTTCTAAAAATTGAAAGAGTGATTTCTACAGTCTTGAATTAGTGCCTATATCCCAAATTTCTGCAGTCATGCCTAAAAATATAAGCATGCATGATACAGCATAGACCCTTGAATTCTTCCACAGACATACAGAAGGTGTCAATTCAACATCTTGCTAATGTAAACGACAATACCTTAATGGCATGCATTTCAACTCATAACATACAAATACTTTCCCCATCTTCCTTTGTCTACCAAAATAGTTGTTTTCTTGCTTCTGAAAATTAAAAGAATGATTTCTACAGTCTGAATTATCAATCAACAGCGCCTAAGTCCATTAAATATGTACATAAATGTGTTGGTGGATAAGTATAGATTGTGTTCAGCTTGGACATTTTAAAATCTTTGTGAGTGTGTGAGAGAGAGAGAGAGAGAGACAGAGGGAGCGAGATAGAGAGAGAGGGAGAGAGAGAGAGTACGCTGCACAAGGAGGTAACCGTGGATCACTGCACCAGCCTGGTTTCTCCTCTGTACTCCTGTTTCAGGCCACCAACAATTCTAAATATGCATGAACACGAGCTAATCTATAGAGAGATTCAATCCTAACTATTGGGGCCCCAGAGATGGGGACTGTCAGAGAAAGAGGGAGAGAGAAAGATGGGAGACAGCAACACAAGGGACTTACTTGTGAACTTCTCTATCACCTCTCCTCTTTGTCATCTGCCATGTTAGACCATTGTTGGGTTCAAGACCTGGCTGAGAGATCTCTAGTCCATGTTTCTTAACTAGCTGAATATACCTGTCATATTCAGGTGCCTAGATTAGGTGGAAACAAAAGTGACAAGAGGAATCCTTCACTCTTAAGAATGAGAAGTTATTGAAAAACAACCAGAAAGAAACACCTACTTCTCTGCATTGAAGTGTTCAACTCCCAGATCTTCGTCCCAGATAAATATATAATCATAGGCAGCTACGACATCAGGATGCAAAAACCTCTTTGCATACCACCTGTTAAAGGAAATAGAAAGACCCACAAAAGATTATGGAACTACAAAATAAAAAATACTAGTCTAAAATCCTATTTAACACCTTCCCTTCATCTTATCATCACAAACTCAAAGAAGGGTGTTATACATGCTAAAGGGCTGCCAGCATTGGTAAAAGTTCCCAGGCATATTTCTTTTGATTCTTGCATCATTAATGGGATTTAGAATCCCAAAGGTTGTTGCATAAACTAGAAAGTCTTACCATTTTGTCTGCTTCCTAATACTGATATGAACTGCACGCTTGGACCATTCGAACTGATCCCATTCAGTCGTTCGACCATCGTAATGAAAAAGCAAAATTTGAAAATCCTCTGAAAACTAACCAACATACATAAAATAAAATTCAGTGTGGATACAACATAAAAAGAAAATGATAATGATGTATGATATCACATCCAATGGATCAGGTTCTTTTTGTAACCTTTTTAACGCAGGCATCAATGTTGTTCTTTTGATCCAAACCAACTGTAAATGTCACCAAATACTTTGGCTTATTCCTCAGATCCTGAAATTCCACCACATTTATAAGGCTACACAGAAAAAAAAGGAGAAAAAAACTCCAAATCTTACAAAGACTAATATTTTATGCAATTAGAGAGTTGTCCTCCTATATGTTAACAGCTTTCCAGAAAAGGATATTAATACTGAACTTCTAATGAAGAGTTCTTAAATCATTCAAAGTATATCAGATGTAAAACTGGTCATTTCCCTGTGACATAATACCGAGCCGGAAGCAGATGAAGAGGACTGTAACCATTTTTATAACTATTTTGTATTTTGTTTGATAACATGGACATGTGACCATTTGATCAATAGCAGCTCAGGATTGGCAGAATAATTGTAGGTATCATAAACCCTACACTGACCAGACATTCTTTTCTTTTTGGACAAATAAGTCTAATTCAATGGCTACAAGCTACTCTTTGCATCATACCTCACTTGGCTCACCCCACAACCTTCGTAGATAGAAATCTGATTCGGTGACCACGATCCCTGGTGGTAAAGACTCTGCACCACGAGGATTTGTTGGAACATATATCTAAGAAACAAAATCAACATCATCAGTAATTGAATATGAACTTCATGATGCTCTGGATGCCACATCTACTCTGCAATTAGAACATATATTATAGACCATTTCTAAATGGAAAATATCATGCAATTATGTCTGCATTTTTTTGTAAAGTTGGAAGAATCACCAAATTAGCTAAGCTCGTAACAAAACCAATAAATAGAGCCGATTCGGCAACTTCAGATTAGCAGTGCATACAATTGTAACAATGTGCCAATAATCAGTAGTGCACATTATTTTCAATGATATTATTTTTTAAAATTCAATTTACATGACACAAAAATCAACTTTGACAGTCAAGATACATAGATGACAATTTTCTTGAACACTTTTGTAAACAATCGATGATCTGAAAGGTAGCGTTCAATAGCTTTTTGTATTGTGTTTTTAATTTGGTTAGTATTTTCGGTATAGTTTCTGAATCTTCATATATTATTAGTACATATTGAGTTCACTAGCATAACTCCAATATAAAGTTGCCTATGTTGGTTCACAAAAAGCAAATTGTGTCGCATATAATAGCATACAATAAGTTTTTTCCATCTTGACCATCAAGCAACTACTGATCAAAAACTAAGTCCCTAATGTTCTTTGAGCATTAGCAAGTGTATTTTTCATTGAAGTGTATCAGAAAATACGGGCATGGAATTGGACAAGGCGAGAAAGAAAAAGGTACAAGGGCCCCACTCCCCATTTAAGTTCATCTCATGCCAACAATATATTAAATAAAATGAGAAGTAGAATTCCTCCATATTTCTTAATGGCATAAGAATCTAGTAGGACTATAAGACTTCTAGAAAGTATGGGACCTAAAATACACATATTAACATCACTAAATTATATTTTCGATTAATTGACTTTCTTAATTGGTGTTTGCACTTTGTTGGTTTCACCAAATATTTTACTTGGCAACCACTAAATGCAACAAAAATGCAGATGAATCCATCCATAAGGAAAGATTGTTTTGCTGGTCAAACTGACACCATTAGTAGTTAGAGTGTGTTAAAAAGCTTCTTTTAACACCTTTTTCATAAGCATACAAGTGAGTCAACATAGTGAAGCTGCAGGGAAGAATACATAATTTAAAGGACTTGAAGTGAATAATAAGTACCTTAGGTGTTAAAGGGATACTGCCAAGATTTTCAGGAAAACTACGTCCACTAAGTCTTTGATGATCATCATTGAAGGCTACATCAAGAGACGATATAATGCTCGAAGGTAAAGAAATCTGCAAAGGACCCCCAAGATTATACTGAATGACATGGGCATATTACTCTCCACCAGGGAGACCATTCAAAAGTAGGGCAGACGTACCTTTGCTAGAGAAACAGATGGAAACGAAATGCCAATGAAATATCCAAATACCATTCCCATGATTGTTGTTATTATTAGCCTGACACTGTCATTTGATCTTTTGAAAACCCCAGTGAACCTTAAATAACAAAGAGGGTATTTTGTAAGCTAATAATGTAAATAAAACCAAGAGATAGGGCAGCTAAAACTTGGTAAAATTTATTACAACGGCACGTCTTTTGGTCTACAAACCTGCGGTGAGAGGTTACCATTGTGATAATAGTTGCTCAACTCAAAGGTCATGCACTAGGCAGAAACCGATTCCTTGAGCAACCCCAGAAATGAATATAGCATCATCCACTTTCAAAAGAGAAAACTTGACATGCCTGAAAGAACAAAGATATATTACTTACCTACATACTACACTAAAATTTTATCCCACAAAAGGTTTGATAAACTGTCCGCAATTTCAACTGTGAAAGTTTATTATCAACTGCAGAATTACATAAAGTCAAAAATTTACTGAAAACCCTCAAAGAAAGACAAATTTAGCAGTTGTTAAACTTGTAATTCAGTTTAAGAACTGTTATAACTTCAACTTATGAATCTTACTAATTTCTGAGCAAATGGGTAAGCAAATCTTACTTGAGCTATTGATCTGGACCATAAAAAAAACCCTAAGATTTTGGTCCAGATAAAAAATGCTACTTGGAATCAATGTGAAAACTCAATACCCATATAAAAACCCAAAATTTTGCAAAAAACTATAAAAATGTAGTTCATTTTGTCAAAAAAAAAGGAACTATAACAAGAGATCAAATCCTGAATATAAAGCCCTAAAATTCAACCAAATTAAGTGCGTTTCACTGCAAAACGCAGCATGTAAAAGATCATAATTGATGAACAGATGAAGAAAAAGTGGGTTTTGAGAGTCTTACAGGTTTTCCCGAGCGAAAATAGAGAGAGATTTCCTTGGTGAGAGATGGGTATCAAATTTCAATGTTTGGTTATATTGTGGGACGAAATGTCAAATATTGAAAAGTATTGTTCCCCAGAAAGAAGATTTGTGTAATCACTCCGTACCATACTGTCCCTTCTCATACTACTATATATAATTAAAATTTAATCCACATATATTTATATTATATTATTGATGAACATCATTAATTAATCAAAAAGTTCATTTTAATTATCCTAAAATGGTAAGAAATCATTTTTCAAAGAATAGAGACTTGTTCCTTGTTTGGATGGTTTATATTGTTAATTTCGATATAGTGTTTATTTAACTGTTACTTAAATTTTATTGTACCGCATGATTTAGATCCACCGTTACTAAAGACAGAAAGTCTTGTTTGAATCAGTTTAGTGTAATTGCGTTATTATCTTAATATTTTTTATTTATTTATTATTTAATAAACTTTTTTTTATAATTTATCTTTATTCAAATTATTAATGTGTGACATTATATAATGAGAAAGAATAATATAGTACATTTGAATGTTATATTATAATTAATACAACATTATATAATATAACATAATATAGTATAGGCATAATACATAAACATGACTCTTAACTTGGTGTCAGCTGGCAACTATGACCTTTAACTTTTGATGTGAATAAGTATGCATTTAAATTTGTATAAAATTCAACAAATAGACACATCCATCCTACATGAAAAATTTGTGTCGACCTACATGACGTCTTACATGTATCATGCCATGTAGGACACGTGTGCCTACTTATTCAATTTAATACAAGTTTAAGTGTTTACTTGTGCATACTCAAAATTGGAAGGCATAGTTATCCGCTGAAGCCAAATTAAGGGTCATGTTTATGTATTATGCCATAATATATCCTGAAACAATAAGTAATAACTATCCAAACAAGAGAGCGGGTAAATAGTCTTTAATTGCTATGGAAGATTTCTATAATAATATAATATACTTGAATTTTTCAGTTTGAGAATGGAGACACACTGCCTACATATATAACTGATGGGTTACCAACAATTGATATATATATATATCAAGAGGTTGCTCCATATAAATCTCATGAAGAATTTGAGTTACAATATGATTAATTGTATTTTCACTGTTGAATTTGAATTTTGCCTCTTCTTTTTTTCTTGATTGGATTGAAAACTTTGATAAAGTGAATATAAGCTTTTAAATTTCGAATTTTAAAAAAAAATTATTATTAAAATATGGGTTCTCTTTTGATGTGGTATTGTGTAACACCAACATGTGTAAAGTTTGATGATAATGTCCCCACGTGGTGGCCACAAAAGTTGCATGTCTGCTTTCTTAAAACAGCCTGTGATCCACCAAAGAAACAATCACTTTATAGTCGTTCATCCTATGATTTGAAAAAAATATACTGTATATAATATAGTCTTCTATAGTACAAAAGAAAGAAAACGAATTATGGATAAATTAAGTGCTCGATATAGATGAAAACATAATTGCTTCATAAACTTTTAACTTTGTGATCTTTTTAAATGATTTGTCTTACATTTGTTGTTAGTAAAATACGTTCCCAATGCAAGGTGTCTTGATATGAACACAAGGTCTAATATATAAATAGTTTTTAAATGTATAGGTAAATAGTATTTAGAGATTTGAATTATGATTTATTTGTATTTATTCACTTGAATACATAATATCGGAGTATTGTCCTATTGGATATTCAAATTTTGGAAAAAGTTCTGTGTGTATTTTCAAATGTATCTATTAGGAAATTAAGTCAATTATATTAAATATAATGCACATCAGCCTCTATCATAACATGCATTAAGTTTTACATCTTACTTAAGTTAATGTGTATAAAAAAAAAAGTGATAAATATTAAGTAATTAAGTTATTTAGGTAATAGGCACTTACAAATCCGAGCAATTTATTTTTTCAAAATTTTAACCAAAAGTGTTTAACAAAAACATGACATTGATGTTTTCGCCTTAAGTGCATACCAGGAAACTCATTCCTCTCATGACACAAATTTTACTTTCTCATGCGTTCAATTGAAATAAATATATTTTGAGTATCCAAATAAAATTTTCTAACAAATTTTAGAAGTTGCTTATGTATTAAGCGTAAACATAAAGTTGAAAGGTTAACAACCACTACCTGTCCAATAATGTTAGCATAAATTGATTGAAAGCAATATTTCAAGAACTCACGCAACAATCAACATATAGGGATTAAATAAGCTAGACCATGCCACTCTTGATCCTACAAAAATTACCATAGTATTTCGTGAAGTCTTCCATTTTCTCTTCTTTTTTTTTGTTTCTTGTTCATTTTTGTTGTGTTATATTCAATACTTAATATTCCCTCCGTTCCTTTTAAATCATGCTTCGAATCAAGCTAGAAAAAGACTAAGCAAGTGTTGTCCTAATGAAATTGCGGATAGTTTAGTATAACATTTATTCGTGATCGTCGGTGGCGGAGCTACCTTACAATTAGGGGTTCATCCGAATTTCTTTCGATGGGAAATTATATGATTTATACATGGTTAAAATAATATTTAGGTATATATAGTAGATGTCGAACCCCCTTCGATTACTTTGTGTGTCTATTTTTTCAGATTTTGAACCATCTTATTGAAAATCTTGGCTCCGCCACTGGACCGCTTTAAGTAATTTTATCATTTTACCGTTATTTAATGTTTTTTTTAAAGTTAATTTTTAATAAATCCATCTTTTATTTTTAATTTATTTTTTGAGATTTTTTTTTTCAAAATCAGATTTTATAGAGTAATGCAATGGTGAGACGTGAGAGTAATTTATCAATATATGAAGTAATTACAATGAACACTAATTACTTATTAGTTTTTTTTAGATTGGTAAAGTATTTATTTTAAAGACTAATCAACTATCAAGGGTATAATTATAAAAAGTTTATGCGTTAATTTAGTGAAATAATAAGTATTATAGACCAACTATTTATAGTAAGAATAAGATATAACCTTTTTGTGTCATACGATCTGTTTATTGTCTAGCACTTGATTTATTGTATATTCTTGCTTATTATTTTCATTTTAATATAATATAACAAGTCGAATAAAACATGCTGTTTAGTTTGTTGGTCGGATCTTTTTTATTCAATTGGGGGAGGTATTTATTAGATTAAAAAATGAGTTAAGATGTGTGTGACAGTTGCATGAAGTGATTCTTGGACATGCCAATTGAACAAATGTCTACTATTTTATCAGGAAATTACTTTCTTTATCGAAGAAAATTGAAATTAAGAAGAAAAAAAACATTTTTTTGAGATAATAACTATGAGTAAAATAATCATATGAGTAATCAAAATTCGAGTTTCTGGCCATTATGACCTTTTTGTTACTAAGTTGAGAGTCTCATAGATTTCGGCATTGCTTTTTTATCACATGATTTTATTGCTGTTTTGGCTACTTTTGCACTATTGATTCTCTTCATTGTCTTCTTCTTTATATCGATATTTGTCACACTTGAATTGAGAATCTTTCGGAAACAACCTATTTACCTTCATGAAGTAGTGATAAGGTCTGCGTACAGTGTATCCTCCATAGACCTCACTTGTGAATTTCACTGGATATATTGTTCATTGCTTTTCAAGTTGAATTCAGAGGGTCAAGGAAGAGTGAAAATAAGAAGAGAATGATACATACAGTCTACAGATAGCCACTCTATGCAACTCTTAGTCCTTCCTTAAATGTGTAACAGTAAGGAAAAAACTTATCAAATAAATCTTCTATCAATGAAAGAAAAAATAAATTATGAACTTCTTTTAGAATTTTGTACAATGTGAAGGTACACCTGTCTCATGGTTAACAGTTACTATCTCTGTTTGATTGCATTTAAGAATATCCTGTCCCAGTTTTGCACCAGCTGCCTTTAAGCCCTTGAGAGAAACAGGCTGATTAAAGAGGTTTAATGAAGGCAATCTTGTAGCTGCAGGCATTTTCCCATTAGGCAGAAAGTTTCTAAAGTCTTGTTTTAGCAATGGCACCTCAAAATCAGCCTTGTTATGTTTGATTACATTTTCTTTAGCTGCAATATGTGCTCCTGGTTCCATATGATTAGTCGAAAAGCTTGTTTGATTTGGGAAATTCGGATATAGTGTAACGTATCCTCTTAAGTACATCATGTCTATCAAGAACTTCTTCCAAGATGCTTGCCAACCATTGGTTCTTGATCTTGGGATTTGAACGGGGTTCTGTTTCGCGTCTTCTGTGAATCTCATGTTCATGTAAACGTAGAATTCCCGCCATTGCTTTGGGAAAAAAACTGCACCCCAACTGCAAGGTAACTGGTGGAGATAAGGTGTGTTTGGATGGATGTGTTTGAAGAAATCTGTTGCATTCCATTTAGGCCTTTCTTTTACAACTTCCACTAACCGTGGAGTGTAAAGAGAGATCGAGGAGAGCTCAGGGAGGGATATTTCAGGGTCATAGTGATAGGATAAGAGAGCATATTTGATCCAAAGGTAATAGTATGGGGAAACTTCAATGTCATCTTCAAGTAAGAGACCAAAATCATTGTCTGATGAGGGGTACCAACTCTCACTAACTGCTCGAATTAGGCCTCCTTGAATGATTCTCCTTCGAAGAATTTTGGGTCCATGAGGCCAATTGAATGAGTTGACAAGCTTTAGAGTTGCCTCATCCACCTTGCTATCCATGTTGAAAGTTATAGGAACTTCTTCACCAATGTAGTATGCATCACTTAGAGACTTGAGAAGCCTTGCAAGTGAATTAGCTCTGGTTTGTGTGATGATATTCACATAAATCTTCATACGGTTCCAATCTGAAGTGACAAAAACGCGTTGTTCATAAATTTAGACAAAAGAGAAGGGAAGTATTTAGTGTAAAAATACATTAAGTTCTTACTTGGCAATGCTGTTGAACGAATATCAGCCATCCAAAGAACCTTTGACACCGATGACTTTGGAAGAAGAATGAGTGTTGAACTATTTGTGTTAGCTTCAGTAGCCATCTTCAGAGCTTTCTTCACGTTAGAGTCTGTATC
>JAJOOS010005968.1:0-38408 GCA_029582725.1 Solanum chiquidenum | reverse complement strand
ACATGTGTTGTACTAACCCCTTTCTTTTATTTTACTACAAGTGTAGGTTGTGGTAACTAGGAGGAGATTGTGCTTTGGAGTTGCTTGGATTGCTTCACTCTTCCAAGTCTTTGGTATGTCCTCAAGATTCGAGGACTATGTTTAGAAGTGTCTTAGTCATTGTAATAAACACTTAAGTTTCATTTCATGTAAAGGGTCGTGTCCCGTAGTACGTTTTAAGTTCTTGTCTAAGATTGGCTAAAGAGAGTTAGTAGTTCCGCTTGCGTATTGATGTTTTCAAATGTTGATGACTCTTGAAGTCTTATAGTTTTATTGAATAAAAGTTTTAAATTCTTAGTGATTTTTATGATCTATGCGATGAAGGAATGCTAAGGCTCGTATAATACCTCCGCGAGGTCGAATACGCATGTAACGGCTAGGGGGTGCTCTCGGGTCGTTACAACATCAAATTTCATAGCTACCAGAGGTGTAACAAAACATAAACTAGCTCCAGGGTCTAACAATGCATAAATATCAATGGAAAATACTTGCAACATACCAGTAACAACATTTGAGGATCCCTCTTGATCACTTCGGGACTAGAGAGCATAAAAGCGACTCTTCTTTGGAGCATCTGAATTAGAACCACTTGGAGGGGCTTGATTTACCTCTCTTCCCTTGGCCGAACGGGTTGGGAAATCTTTCTGTTGATGTCCATCTTTTCCACATCCATTGCACACACCCATATCGACAAGACATTTTCCCCCATGCTTCTTACCACATTTGGCACATGTAGGTCTTTCCACATAAGAGCCACCTCCACTACCACCCTATGGCTTAGGAGTAGGAACCTTCTCTTTGTTGACATTAGAAGCACTAGTGGTACCTTGATTAGAAAACCTCTTCTTAAACCTTGGTTTGCCTTGAAACTCAAATCTGCCCTTAGACGAATTGCTATCATATACTCTTGTCCTCTTCACTTCTCTACCTGCCTTCCTGAGCTTTTCTTCCTCAATCTGTTCGACATGAACCATAAGGCGTGAAATGTTCATGCTTGGAATGAGCATTGCCGAACGACACTCGTTTACCACCAAAGGAGATATCCCCATAACAAATTTGTTCATCTTGTACCTCGAGTCTGCTACTAAGGTTGGAGCATGCTTAGACAATTGCATGAACTTAAGGCCATATTCTTTCACAGTCAAACCTCCTTGGCGAAGGTTGATGAATTCCTGCATCTTTCTCTCTCTCAATTCCAGTGGAAAAAACCTATCAAGGAAAGCCGACTTGAATGCTTCCCAATCAATCGGGCCCTCTCTCACAATTCTCTCCCCTTTCCACTGTTCATACCAAACCTGAGCTACGTTCTTCAGTTGGTAGGCGGCCAATTTTGCCTTCTCACGATTAGTTACTCCCGTAGCATCAACCACCTTCAACACTTCATCTAGAAAGCCTTGTGGATCCTCATCCACTTTGGAGCCATGGAAGGTAGGGAGATTCATTCTAGTGAAATCCCTAATCCTAGAAGCGGTTGTTCTAGCATTCAGATTCGGTTGAACTCTTGCATCCCTAGTGACTTGATCCGTTAAAGCCCAAGTCAGTGTCTGGAGAGCCATCCTAATATTCACATTAGTCATAGCTCCCTCTTCATCAGGCACTTGAGGATTCATAGAAGGTTGGGGAGGATCCCCCTCATTGACATTCTCCTCTTTCCCTCCCCTTGCATTACCTCTCCTTGTATTCATTTCCTATAATCGTAAGAAAAGGATTAGAAAGGAGATCATAGGTATAGGATTCCAAGCAGGAATATAGAGTAATGAAAGAAGTGAAAATTCCTAACCATCCTATAGATTCTCACTCATAAGTGTGGCGCGCTTCACATTCATGAACAAAAATCCATTAGATGTGGTTTCATGAGACATCAATCCTAAATATTATTTCCAAAACCTTATGCTCTGATACTAAGTTTGTCACGACTCGGGGTTACTCCCTAGATGTAACATGGCGTAGTTGAGCCCGAAGGGGTCACATACAAACCCTTAGCATAATCATACACATAATGTCATAAGAAATAATGCGAAAAATTAAAACTTTTCTAAATAGAAGTGAGGTTGTGGAAATACTAGACTTGTCTCATTAAAACCATCTAAACATAAGAGTACGAAGTTAGGGACTTAATCCTTTACATTAATGAAAGTCTTAACATAAGAAAATACTAATGAAACTAAGATTGAAATAAACATCTGGTCCTCAAACTGGAGGACTCACAAAAACTTAGGGAATAGTCGACCCAAGCTTTACTTTGAAGAAGGAAGTAATGAATCAACGTACGGGACCTACACTCATAGTATGCAGAAAAGAAGGGGTTAGCACAAATATGTACTAAGTATGGAAACATGCATAAAAATATTTAAATATGCTAAATAGGACATTTTTCTTGGAAGTATTCATTTATCAAGTTTGGAAAGCAAACATGGATTTTTCAACATAGAAGACAAGCTATAGTCACAATGCACTCATAACATAATAATATCAATACCTTAACAATCTATAAGAACACTTGTGCAATGTATGGTTGGCATCCCATAATACTAACCTTACTAAGCATCCCTTTGAGGCCATATATCCATTAACATCATATTCAAGCTTACCATGATCCATAGTCATAAATGAGGAATTATACAAGTACATGAGCTAAACATAAAGAAAGTCATCTATTCATATCTTATCATACCATAAGGATACCATTCCATAACGTCCTAATGAATCTCCTTGTGCAATGTAAAAGTGAAGGCCCATACCTCCACTCCTACCAAGTAAACCCATTAAGAAGTCATAGTATAGTTCCCATCATATCCATTATCTTATTATTATTATTATTATTATTATTATTGTTAGGGAAGATTATCCATAACCGACATAGACCATGTGAGCTACATGTAATCCGGTGTCATATAACACCACACCAAAAGAAGGCGTTCTTACTTGCCGAAGGTAGAACGAATCATATTTATCTTCTAAGTGGATCCACTAGCTAAGTCCTATGTTTGGCACATAGTTATGGGATAGGGAGATTGCTACTAGAAACCCAACCTATTGCATTAGCGGAGGAGCTTCCATCTCATGAGTTTACTATAGATGAACCAACCTATTGCATTAGCGGAAGAGTTTCCATCTAATGAGTTTACTATAGATGACCCAACCTATTGCATTAGCAGAGGGGCCTTTTCCTCATTGTCCATATCCACTCAGTACTATGCATTATTTTTCTATTATACATAATTAGCATGGAATTGTGTCTACATGTGTGAAGGCATACTTTACCTTTCGCTCAATAAAATTCACTAACTAGCTCATAGATTCACTTAAGTGAGAACTACCTTTCACCTTAGAAACATCATTATAGGGTGAGTAACTTTCACCTCATTATTCATAGTGTTTTCATGAGAATTATCCTTTCAATCAACACAACAACATCAACATCAACATCATCTTAGACAAATTACACATTAATATGTGTAAGGATAGGGGAAATTAGTCTTCCAACAACACCTCAATTCACACAATAGTCATAGGATTCTCACCTTTCAAATGAGTTCATAAGTTCATCAATAACAGTCAACAATCATGAACAATCCTTCACAATTTACCCCTTTCAAGGTCATGAACCGGTCTCACAATTACATTTAAGATATACTATTATCAACATGAATAAGACAAGGTTTCATAACAAAATTAATCATAATCACAATTCATAGTAGAAATCATATACATCAACACCTTAATTGAAATTCATGAAATTGGGGTCATGGGGTAGTTCATGGGTTCATGAGAAGTTTCACTATAAAATCACTATTAAAACGTCAAATCGTCCATAATATACATCATATAACATAATGAAAATGTTTTAGGAAGAACCCATGGCTAGAATGAAAACCCTATTTTTTGAACAATAAACCCATTTTCGAAATTGAGTTGAGAGGGCTTCATGGATAAAAATATTCCATGAATCAAGCTTCCCATACCTTGGTTGAATTTTTCCCACGAATTTGGAGTGAAATTCTTGGAGCTTGAACCCTAACCTTGACCTTCTTCTTTGTTCTTCAATGGAGGAACTTCTTAGAGAGAGAAGAGAGGATTTGGAATTTATTTTGGGAATTTGAGTTAGGTCTTGAAAATAGATTAAAAATGACTTAAAACCATATATAAACCACCCCCTAAAATACCCAAAACACCCTTCACTTGATTGGACGAAAATAGGGAAGGACTTAATTGACCCTCACTAAAGGTCCCCATCCAGTTGTCACGCCCATCTTCATGAGCCGTGGTGAGGACCATGACTCGTGGTCCCTATTGTGAAGATTGGGATAGTGCCTTGGCGTTTGGGGCTTTTGGCTCATGAGCCCAAGTCATCTCCACGGTCCCCTTCACGGCTCGTGAAGTGGACCACGACACGTGGTCATACCCGTGGAGGGTTGAGGCAGTAACCTCTCAAAGATGGCACAAGGCCTACACGCCCAAGGCATCACCACGAGGGGCTCCACGAGCCATGGTTAAGACCACGAGCCGTGGTCTCTCCTATGGTCCTTGAGGCAGTATCCTCTCCAATTGGGGCCTTTCTCATTTCCCTAAGGCAACTCCACGAGCACCTCCCATGATCGTGGTCATGACCACGGACCGTGGTGATGGCCGTGAGAGTTGAGGCAGTAGATAGGGAATTTGGTGATCAACGTCCTTGGCCATGACAAGACCACACTCACCTTCACGAGCCGTGGTGAGGACCACAACTCGTGGTCCTTCTCATGAAGGTTGAGGCAGTTGCTAATGGCTATGGGCAGCCTTGGCCCCTTGGCCATGACACTTGCCTCATGTCCTTGACCCCTATACTCTCATTTAAGACGTTCATCCCACGTTTAGACTCTAGTTTAACTTATCATTTTCCGGAGTGTTACATTATGAGACTTATTTTCAAGAAGAAATATTATAAAATCAAACTCGAAGGAAGTAATTTGTCCATTGACATTTACTACGCCTCTGAATCTCTTTATTAAGTACATTCATCTTTGGATCGTTCCAAGGTCGATTAGACCCTTCACTTAACTATCCGACGGTTCGAACATATGGACCATAAATTGACATGCTTTACTATTTGTAGCATATCCAATGAACATACAATCCACAGTCTTAGGTCCTATTTTGGCCCGTTTGAAAATAGTTCCCTCATTTCCATTTATCATATGAAATAAACTGTATTGAAATTGTTAGATCACTATCTTTCAAGAGTTATTGCTTGTATATACTTTAAGGGGTGACAAGCAGTTCTTTATCAAGATACAACAAAGTATGAACAAACAAAACTATTTGTTGCTCCCTTTCTTAAAAAACAAAAGTTTTTTTGTTTGTTGCTCCCTTTACTAACAAATAAAACTTTTGTTCCTCTCTTTCTGAACAAACAAACTTTTTGTTGTTCTCTTTTGCTATAATGATAGCACCCCCACAAATTTTGTGGTAAACCTGAACTTAAAAGTATGACATTCAACATTTCTTTCAAAGTTCGGTTTTTTTCTGTCAACAATTTCATTAGATTGAGGTGAGTATGTGCAGTAATTTGATGGATGATTCCATTTTCCAAATATATTTCTTCAAAAGAAGATTCATATTCTCTACATCTACCACTTCTAATCATGACAATCTTGTTATCGAACTGATTTTCAACTTCAGTTTTATATTTCCTATATGTTTCTATTGCTTCATCCTTACCATTCAGCAAATAGAAATAACACTATCTAGTGCAATTGTCAATAAAATTTATGAAACACTTTTTCTCACCAAGAGATGGTGTTGACTTCATATCACAAATGTTAGTGTAAATCAATTTTAAAGGATTAAAATTCCTTTCAAAAAATTTATAAGTTTGCTTAGCATACTTAGATTCAACACATACTTGACATTTTGATTTATTGCAGTAAAAGTTAGGCAAAATTTCTAAGTTGATCAGTTTTTGCAAGGTTTTTGTAATTGACATGTCCTAAGAATTCATGTCATAAACAATTTGATTCAAGTAAGTAAGAACAAACAGAAATAATGATTTGAAAAGACCTTCAGTGAGGTAACTTTTTCCTACAAATATTTTGTTCTTTACTTTTTATAACTTTATCCAATACAAACATTGTTTTAGAGTCAGCACCTTGCCAAATGTCCTTTGCGGAAGGACATTTTCATAACATCCAATTTGTTATAGAATTACCCATGACCATAGTCTCTTCGGTCCAATAAGGGCAATATGATCCAAATGTTTGTTTTACAACACAAACATAACATATCATTTTTCACCGATGTTCATGTCTATACAAATAGACATATCTTTTCATGAAAATCACAATAATTCTTTTGAACGAGTAATATAATTTTGTGGTTTTATACTAGTCATATCATATACTAGTAAAGAGAGACTCAACGACCACAATATCAAATATACTCCAAGAATTTTGTGGGTCTTACATAATACAAGAATGTCATTAAATTTCATATCTTGTACTCTCAAATTTAAATTAGATAGTAAATCTAATTTTGTCTTTACCACAAGTAAAGAACCCCCCACATTTTAAATATGTTCTCAAAAATATTTCTCAAGTATTTGAAATTATTTTCCACATATTTTTTCATGCTTTCAAATTGTATACCATCAAAATACACATTGGCAACACAAAGCCTTATTTTAGAGATTTAATCCATAAAAACACCCATTGTAGGCACAAAATACACTAATTTTATGTTACTAGTGTTTTCTTCCCTTTCTGTCACAACTAGACATACCACTTAGTATTTAGAATACTAACAATAAAGATTCAATCTTTATACAACTTGTTTCTAGTTTAACGATGAAATTTTTATATTCTTCTAATCGTTAACCGAATGAACCTTGAATTTTGATGAAGTTTTATATTCTTCGAATCAGTTTCACATTCAGACAGAGTAGTAAACCAAAAAGGTTTTAATCTCTAGAAATCTCAAATACAACACTGTTTTTAGCTAATGATGAAGAATTTATCTTTTTCAAATCATTTAGCCTTAATATTCCTGACGAAGATTTTGTACTCTTCAAGTCAGAATATTCATTCAAACAGAGTATTTAACAAGAGTTGGTGAAGTTTCTATATTCTTCACACCAATGCACAATCTGATTTGTTTGTGAAGTTGTTATATTCTTCAAACCAAAGGAGTAAAAAATCAGAAGATTTTAGTCTCTAAAAGTCAGACACAATCAAATTTCATGTGCAGTAGAAAACTACAAAAGTTTGTTTTTCTCCTCTAAACACAATACATATTATAAAGATATATTCTGAGATCATCACATAATGACCATCTATCCTAACATTTATGAAATAAAGTTCATAACTTATAAAGGATAGAAAAAATAAATAATCAAAGGAAATAAAGATAAAACCCGATTTTTACTCCAATTGAATCATATTCTATATGTTAGCAATGATTCCATGCAAGTCACTTTTCTTGCTAATTTTTTCATTCTTTCCCAGTTTCCATCATATTCCAATTTTCCTTCGAAGATATTGAATTTCAATGAGAAACTAAACTTATGTTCAAATATTGTTAGGAGACAACATCTGTTCATGTACTTCTTCTCATAGTTATATAAAACCAAGAATATAGAAAAAATAATTTAAAGTGTTCATCTTAGCCTTTATGCACAAAATAACTTTTCTCATTGAAAAGAAAACTGAAGGAGTGCAATGTTTTAATGCACTTGGGAAGAAAATAAAAATAACCTTACCCATCCAAGGAAAACTTACTACAGAAAATATATTCAAACATATTAAAGTAGTACTAATTCATCCCAAATTTCTTTTATCATATGATAAAATAATTGTCTTTTCTTTTTTCTTTTTTTTTCTCAACAGAAAGAACACATAAAATAAAAGTAATTTCCTTACCATAGAAAATACCATCAATATTAAATTTCTTAAGATTGTTACCTCCTGTATTCAGATTACCAAATCAGAAATAATAAAAGATAAAAAAAAGAAAAGAACTATCCGAGTCCACAGAACCCACTGTGTGTCCTTAAGAAATTTAATCCCCTCAAGTACCCGAGGCTGCAGATTAATTCCTCCCAAGATAAAATGGATTAACCATTAAAGAAGTAGCGGTACCTCAAACTTTAATAATTTCAACGAACTCAAAATGAAAACAACGAATCACACACATAGACACGATCGATCGATTTTATTTTGTAAGAAATGTATGCAAGAGAAGGGAAGAATTCTATAGAGAAAAATAAGAGAAAACCTCTCTATTTATAGCCAACAAAGGATAAAGGTCACAACACTTTGGAAAAGGCACAACCTTTCAAATGGTCACAACCCTTTAGAAAGGACCCAACCTTTCATAAAGGTCACAACCCTTCGGCATAGTCACAACTCTTCAGGAGAGTCACAACCCTTCATTTCCTGTTCACACCTTTAAAACACTAACAGTCACCTACATCACATATTCACATTTTCATGAACAGAACTATTGCAAATGAATGTTATCCCTCTGTAGCAGATGTTTGATACTTTTCACTTTCTTCTTGCTCTCTTGCTGTAAAGAGACAGTAGGCCAAAATTGGAAAATAAGGGCTAAGAACTATGCATTTTTCCATAATATGATAGCAGATAGCTAAGAGGTTTTACTTTAAGAAGCCAATGGAGTTTATAGCATTATCAACCAAGTCTAGAAATTCAAGTACTTGAGTAATGCGGCAAGCAGTACAACATAATGTGACCAGGTAACAGGACATATAAAAGAGAAATTACAATTTGATCTGCTATGTTTCAACTGCATCAAGTGTTTCTGTGATGGAATGTCTTTGTTGAAATTGATACACAGCCTGCAAAATAATAACTATAAATCTGGTTTACAAAACGTACAAAGGGAAAATGTAGATGCAGGGTATACATCTCATAAGACTAATCATCTTGCAATATAAAAACATAAACCAAAATCTACTTAAATCAAAAGGCTTGACCGACCTATCTTGTTTGTGCTTTTTCATCCCTCACTCAAAAAATCAGTTGTTGCTCAAGTAACTTTTGAAGGAGATTCTGTGAAAGTCGTGCGCACCAAAGAAATGGAAGGGTTGTCCCTCTCTATATTGAACCTAGCTCTTCCTAGCTTGGATGAATGTGTGAACTGAGAATGCCACCATATATATATACATATGTGTGTGTGTGTGAGAGAGAGAGAGAGACTATACATGATATTTTTTTTAACACAACTATAGTGAATGAGTGTGATCCGTCAGTAGCGGATGTTTGGTACTATTACACTCGCTTATTGGCTCTCCAATTGTATCATTCTTAAGGAATCATAGTTTAATCTAACTGCTAAATGACTCCATCTCCAAAAGATATGCCTTAATCTGTGGCAGATCAACTATAGGGGGAATGTGTTGGGAGACGACCTCCCGTCGCGGTAGTATGAGATTTTCCTTTCCTTGATGTTACACAGGATGCACATGTAATAAGAGGAGTGAAGACACAACAAAGCGCAAAGAGCCTACACACCAAAATTAGATGTAAAGAATTATGCATTTATTTTTTCTTTCCATTGGTTCTAACATTGTTAGACAGAGTTACCTAGTACCTATTGTTGATGTAGGTGGCAGATATCCCATGAAATTATTTGAGGTGCACACAAGTTTGCCTACACACCATGGCTGTCTAAACAAAAAATCAATGTACTTATTTTTCATGATACAATTAGGATATAGCTCATCCAAAAAGTTTTTCCTTAAGAAGTCGATGCATCTATTGGTGTGGTATAATCCAATCAATCATACCACGTCCTTTTTGTTTGTCCACTACCTCTCGAGCTACTGGTTGAGATGGACGGGTGGTTCTTAAAGATGAGTTTGAGATTTTTTGCTTTCTTCCACTGTTTATCATAGTATACACTTGAATAGTCAGTAATGTGTATCATATGGACACAAAAATCATATAGACTTCAACTTATTATTATCCTTTAACTAATATTGTAAGGTTGGAATTGTACAAGTATTAGCCTAGTATCTTTTTCAAAACTGTTGAAGGTTTCATTGTTTTTCTGTTACTTTTTTTTATGTGTAACTAGTAGTTAATGTTGTTTGTTTGACAATATTTCAAATACTTTGTACCACTGCTAAGTGTAAAATGCATGCATCATGGTGCATCCGTTGAGCTTATTGGCTTACCAATTATTAGGAGCAAGGTCATCGATCTTATTCTGGTATAGCTCTTCGACTTGCCGGCCTGCCATATCATGAAATGATATAAGAACTCCGATGACTGTAAACATTTAGTAGGGATAATCATTTGATTGGTTGTCTATCTGGGATTCCAGCTCCACTTTGTCTAATTAAGCACAATTACTGTCAGAAATACGGAAAACTATGAAATGCACAACTTTTCAATTTAAGTTAGCGGTAGTATCTCATATACTGGATAGATGGAAATCTCTTTAGGTTATGAAACCACCAAATACAAAAGTGTATTTCAACGTTTACTAAGTAAAGGGGGATGTGTTTAATTCCACGTGTGCTCGACATCGATTTACTCACATACAATGATCTACAAAGGCATATATGCATAAACCAACCTTGGGCAAGGTACACTACATACATGTGATTATTGAGTTGTACAAAGTTTAGTTGATGTGAGAAATAAGAGTGGAAAACACATTAGATGAGTCTTTTAACTTGTAAGGAAGCTATTCATTTTGAATACTTGAATTAGGATAAAGAAATATCCAACTACTGGCCCTAATATGAGATCAATTTTGAATTGATTAGTTGATAGGAAAAGACAAACATCTTCTTCCAATTCCTAGAATAAAAGTATTGAGTTTTAACTAATGTTGAATTAATTCTACCATTATTAATTAAGGGTAATGCAAAGGATACATAATAATACGTTACAAAGGAGATGAACTACCTATCCTTTTCAAATTAGATTTTGTTAAGTGTGATGTAATGACCTTTAATGTTATTAACATTCACATACGTTTCTCAAAATTACTTTCCTCTTTGCAACTCTCCTCTTACAAATCCTATATAAGAACGGTCTTGGGTGAACATAAAACACTATAAAAATATATTTTCCTCCTTTGTTCTTATTCTTAGAATATTTTTTGGTTTTGGGCAACCTCCAACCTTTTAGCCATGAGTACACGTGTTTCAGAGTAACTGTGGAACCTTAGGGAGCGACCGACTACAACTATTTGCATCAGAGTCGGACCGAAATTGCTTTCAAGGCAGTGGCTTGCCGCGACATAGTGTTTGTAATAAGTTAATTACTACTTTATAATTCCAGTCCAATATCAATATTATAGTATTGAAAGTGATATTTCTTACATATAATATTGATAAATGGCTATTTCATTGAACATAACTTTTTCAAACATGTCAAAGCTTGAACCTTTGGACGGAAATAATTTTAAACGCTAGTTACAAAACTTTTGATTTTGTTTGAATAATTAGATGTTGATTATGTTTTATTTAACGAACCTTCTATGGATGGTTGATACACCCAACTTCTATCGAACAATTAGAAGTTGATTATTTACTGATCGATTCTGTTACAAATAAACTCCTCAAATCACAAAATTCCTCTATTGTTGAAATCTGGGACTCGGGCCTTGCTGGTAAGCTTATCATCATCTTCTCCATCACCTTTGAATTTGGAAAGGTTTCACCAAACAACCTTACTATGTTAACAATCTCCACAAGTTTGGCAGAATACTCTTTCACAGTATATCATTCTTTCATCCATAACATATCAAATTCTCTTTTGAGAATTAAGAGTTTGATAGTCTTCACTCTATCACTTTCGTCGAACTCCTCTTTTAGCTTCTACCATGCTTCCTTAGGTATTTAACAAGCCATTATTCTTGTGAAAATAACATTTGAAAGTGCTGAATGAAAACATGTGAGAGCCTTTGACTTCCTTGACTTCACATCTTCATAAATCTTTATTTGTGCAACTGTTGGATTTGATCCAAGGGGAGGAGAATCATCTTCACTTTCAATTGTTTCTCATAGACTAAGTGCCTGTTTGGATGGGCTTTTAACTTGGTCAAACTGACTTAAAAGTTAGTTTTTAACTTGTGAGTGTGTTTGAAAATTATTAGAATAACTTAAAATAAGTCAGAAGTGACTTAAAATAAGTTAAAAGTTAAAAGTAGCATGACCCCTACTTTTTTTTAACTTAAAAGTCATTCTACTTTTACCAAGTATATTACTTTTTTACCCTTAATTCTTTTAAACAATTCCCAAATTGCCCATGTTGAATTTTTACCCTAACATCTCTTCCCCTCAACTTTCTTTTCATTGTGATGTGGCGTGAAGCTTTCCAGTGAAAGCGATGTGAAGGGTTCTAGCATTTAACTGGTGCGTCTTGAAGGGTGAAAGCGATCCAAAGCGTGAAGTAAAAGCTCCAACCTTCTTCTTCTTCAACATTGCAATTTTTACGAAACGAAACTATCGACATTGAAATAATTTACTCTTCCTTTTCTCTCGATTTTCTTATGATTTTCTCTCGAAACCATTGCATCTTCGAATTTGTTTCTCTTTGTCTCGGTTTCTATTTTCTTTGATAGCAATGGTATCAATTCAACAATTAGATGTAGGAAAATAATGAATAGTTTTAAGTTTGTTCTTCATTATCTCTCAATTTTTGCATTTTTTTGTATTATGTATTTTTTTGTGTGTGTGTTCTCTTGCTGTTCCTGAGTGAGTGCTATTTGATTGTGTGTAGTATATATATTTGATTGTGTGTAGTATATATTTGTCATCTATTATAAGATTATAGAAGTAGTTATTTTTAATTTTCTTATCAATTCTCATCTTCAGATTATTTACACCATGCCGGAAACACAAACTAATGCTAAGTGGGATGATGATGCACATCTCATATTTATATAGTTGTGTGAATTAGAGATCAGGAAAGAAAATAGACCAAACACTCATTTATCTAAATATGGATGGAAAAATATGACTGACGTGTTCAATGAAAAATGGGAAGAAACTATAAAAAAACAAATTTTAGAAAATCATTGGAATGACTTGAAAGCCGAGTAGACTCTTTTTAAGCAATTGATGAGAGGGGTTACATGTATAAGATGGGATGCCACCAAAAATACAATTATGACAGATGATGATTGGTGGAAGCGAAAAATTAAGGTACATTTCTCACATTGTTCTATACGTCTTTTTTATTTCTTCTATTGTTGCATTTCAATATACTTAAATTTGTTATTTTATCTTTTGTTACATGAGGATGTTCGATATAGAAAATTTAGGAATAAAGATCTTTCACTTATGTGGTTTCGCTATGATGCATTATTTTCTAATATTGTTGCTACAGGGGAAAGAACACATGCACAAATAAACTCCGATTTTTTTAAACTAGGGTAAATTTTGATGAAGAAATAATATATGATATTGATAATGATGGTAGGGAACACTTTATTTGTACTAATGATGAAGGGTGTGATGAAAGTGATGATCCACAAGATATGGATTCTACTATGTTTCCTAAGCCATCATTTAAAAGGCAAATTTCAACTGATGGTATTGGAACTAGTAATCAAGTGAATTTACAACTGCATCAGTGAAAGAGGATATGTGCTCTTTAGAGTTAATGGCTAACAAAAATACTGCTACATCTCATGCGGTAGATGATCCCACCATTGATAAGTGTATGGATTTTTTGGCAAGCAATCCTGGCATTTTTGAAAGGGTGAAATGTACAACTATTTTGTGAACATGTTTCTTCAAAAATACATTCGACAAGTGTATCTTAAAATGTCTGCTGATAAAGCTCGAAAGTCTTGGATGGAGTATAACTATCAGTTATACCTTAAGAAAGTGTGAAGAATATTTGTTATGGAAAAAAATAATTTTATTATTTTATGTTCGAAATTATACTTGTACGCATGAACTTTATTTATTGTCTTTAAATTTTCTTAGACATTATGGTTGTACGTTTAAACCTTTTTAACTATGGTGTGTGTGTTTGTTCTGTTGAATTTATATATAGGTGTTTGTTGTATTGAATTTATATATAGGTGTTTGTTGTATTGTATTTATATAAAAAAATTTGTTGTGTTAAATTTATATATCAATTAAACTTTTTGTATATATATATATATCTATCTGTGTGTGTGCGCGCGCGCGTGTTTATTGTGTTGAATTTATATATAGGTGTTTGTTGTGTTGAATTTATATATATTTGTTCGATGTGTTGTATTTATATAAATTGTTTTGTTGTGTTAAATTTACATATAAGTATTTATTTTGTAGAATTTATATAAAAATGTTCGTAGTGATTGAATTTCTATAAATGTGTTACTAACATAAAAAGTAGTGGAATTGAAATAATAATTGTGGATTAAAAAATGTTGTAAGTAAGTAAAATATATGTGTCATTATATGTAAAATAATGAAACTTTTAGACTCTTGATTTTTATTAATTGGAGATATTTATATTTCTAGGTAAATGGAGGATTTGGACTTTATCATATCACCCCACTTAAGTGATTTGTTAGATGAAGAACTAGAACAAAGTAGGAGAGAGCAAAATGAGAAAGAATGGATGACTCTATGCCGGATAGCAGGTAATACATTTTGATGTATTACGAAAAATACTTATTCAAAGAACATTGTCGTACATCAAGGCATTCATGGTATATATTTATTCAAGAGATATTACAAGGAAATGAAACTCATTGTTATAAAAAAAATTGATTAAAGAAGGTGGTGTTTGTTGATATATCCAAAGATTTAAGGAGTCGTTTGGTTTGAACTCAAGTTATGACATGATTAGTTATGATGGGATAAATTATGATGAGATAAATTATGATGGGATAAGTTATGTTCAAAATATTTTTTATTGAGTGTTTGGTTTGTTGTTTTCAAAATAATAGGCTTTGCAAAAATTTTAAGAACAATTTATTTTTTACAAAAGTACCCTTAATGAATATGAAAAGTGAGGTATAAAAAATATTTTAAAGGATAATTTTGTCATTTACTTATTTTACCCTGGGATAAGTTATCCCGGGATTACTATACCACCCAAGAGGAGGGACAACTTATCCCGGTACTAATTATTAATCTCGGGATAAGTTATCCCAAACATGTCAACCAAACAACAAATTAAGTGGCACTACAATTTAAGTCCATGACTATTTTGTATAATCCTTCGCACCACACGACCCCTAAGTGAAGAATATGGACTTAAACCCACACGTGGAGTATCAATATATGAAATGTCAGGCATGTTCTTAATGACTTGTACACATAAAGCGGGAAATCAAATGATACAAGATATCTTTGAACAATCAGGGGAGACGGTTCATAGACACTTTCATAGTGTTTTAACAGCCGTTTCTAAGCTTGAAAGAGACATTATTAAACTACATTTAAATTATAATGATGGCATTGGAGCTCATAAGTCATGTAATGAACAATAATTGCCTTTCTGTAAGGTAAGTAACAATTTATAGTTTGCTATATATTTTTTAGTATTACTTGCTATATTTATTTAGCTTACATGCCTATATTTTTAGGATTGTATTGGAGTACTTGATGACACACATGTTAAAGCTAGATTGTCATAGGGTCAACAAATACCTTATATTGGACGTAAAGGTTATCCGACTCAAAATATTCTTGTTGTTGTGAATTTTAATATGTGTTTTACATTTGCATGGGATGGGTGGGAAGGAGCAACTCATGATAGTCATATATTTGGTGAGGCTCTTCATAGAGGTGAACTTAACTTTCCATATCCTTTAGGAAACAAATATTATTTAGTGGATGCAGGATATGTACACATGAAGGGATATATGTCTCCATACAAAGGAGATAATGTGAGATACCATCTTTCTGACTTTCGTCGTGGTGCAACAAGACAATTGTGTGAGCCAAGAGGACACATTGAAAAATTTAATTATATGCATTCTTCATGTAGAGATATAGTAGAGCGCATATTTGGTATTTGGAAAGTAAGGTGGTCTATTTTGCGAGATATGCCCTATTATAGCGTTGACACTCAAAGGGACATCGTACTTGCTACTATGGCCATTCACAATTATGTAAAGACCCGAACCGTTGTTACTTATGGAGGGCAAAACATCGAGAGTACCTGGACCCCACTATCTCGCCAGAGCGGGGATGATGCCGCTACGGCGGCGATGCTCCAGCGGGACAAGGAGCGCTAGAGCAGGAGGGTCAGGGACAAAACTTAATGACGCGAAGTTTTATTTTATCCTTTTTCCCTAAGTACCAATAAGAGGCGAGGATCACCCCAGAAACCCTCAAAAGGCTGATCTACGCATGGGAAGAAATGATAAAGATATTTATAGCGCAAGGTTGATGACAACTCGCTAATCCCCAACCAAAATCCACCGTCTGTTGTCTGGAAATCAGGATTGGATCTACAATCCCGTTGCAACTGCTTGACGCCCAGGTAAGCTAGGTTTACTTAATTGAGTAGTCGTAAATACGACGTAGTATATTGCTAATTGATGGTAGAATTCATGCGTAGGCCTTCATGCATAAAAAAAGGGACCGTTGTACATGTATTCATAGTTGTTAAATAAGATGTGTACCGTAGGAGGAAGCCTCAGCTTGTGAACTAGGGGTAGTTGATGGTTCGATTCCCTGTTGTGTGATATATGCCGATTAATTACTTTATTGTATGCATGCATGTATGAGAATAGAGTAATGTCAGTAGAATCTAATGAAAGGAATAAGGATGGACAATTACATGCCATGAAACTGTTACTTGACTGTGTGATTATGTGAACGATTCATTATGGGTGTGATTGTGATTGTGGTTGTGATGACTGGATCGGGTGTCACGTTCTGATACATACATTAGATCGGGTGTCACATTCCGACACATATATTGAATCGGGTGTCATGTTCCGATATATATAGATTTGATCGGGTATCAAGTTCTGACACACTAACAGTTTGGGTGTGGATTTCATGAGAGAATCATTGGTGATCCCTATGTTCATATTTGTCTGTCATCGATCTTGAGAGATTGCATGTGGTTTTAAAAAGGATATTCGAATTATGCATCTGGTGTATGCGTGTTACTGTGTTGTAGTTACTTGTTTATGTCTCATTTACTGAATGAACTAAGAATGATCAGGTCCAATCAAAATGAGGTCTGGTAAGTGGGGGCCGTGGGTCCAAGTGTCACTATTAGTTACTTTAGAGAGACTGTCTGTGTCCATAACAGTGAGTAGTGGGGTGGTGTACATGATGTAAAAATAGTAGGTCCTACCTTGGGAAGGGAATTCGTGTCCAAAATGGTTAGTGAGCCTTGATAGAATATACTATATGGTCTAAGGCTAAGTCGTGAGTGGTTAGCTGGATTTTGTAATGGTTGTATTTGAGGACTCATCTATGAGTAGAAGGGATAGGCTATGATCAAGAACGGAGCGAGTAGGGTAATAGAGATGAGGGTTAGAGTCAACTGTACTAGTATGTTTTAAGGTATTCGGGAATGGTATAAGCAGGAGGATAAAGGTAGAGGGGTGTACGGTCTTATTGCATATTTCTTGCTAGTGGATTTATTTATATTATTGTCACGATCCAGGGGTACATCCTAGATGTAACATGACGTACTTGATCCCGAAGGGGTCTTATACAAGCCCTTAGCATATCATAACATAAGATAATAGAAAAGTGCAGAAATTTTTAAAACATTTTCCATACAGTCAAAGTCTTTATGAAAGCAAAGCGAAAGTCCTACTACACTTTTCTCAAACCAAATACTCTTGGGTCACAACCCATACAATAGTCTCAAGACATGAAAATAAAAGACATAAAGGAAAGGTGATCAAATCCTGAATGCTATAAGGACTCACCAAGTCTTCAACTCCTTACACTTCTAGAAACCTATCTTCAAGAATGGAACTCAAAATCACCGAATCCTACATTTGATGAGAATGTAGGCAAGAGTATGCATTAGTACAAAAGTATTAAATATGATATCTAGCATAACATCATAAAAGGTTAACATAAGGCTTAGTCAACATAAGCCATATGCCATAATCATAAGAGATACTTCAAGAAACATAAACCATAAGCATAAGAGACAATATCATAATCATAAGCAAAGTCTCCAACATAGGCATCATATAAGCATTAGTCAACCCTTAGTACTTCATATCATAAGAGAACTACTTCTCAAGTAACCTCAAAGAATACTTGTGCAATGCATGGATGAGACCTCATAATCACACCCACACTAAGTACAACTTTTAAGTCATCACAATCATACTTACCATCTTAGGATGTCATCCTTAGCTTACTTCTCATAGACAAGGGAATCCTTACCTTTAGTCCAACATGGCAAGGAAGGCAACTATAGCACAATCCTATCTAATCATACATCATATAAGAGAATACTAACTAGGTAACCTTAAGTCATACTTGTGCAATGCATGAATAAGACCCCATAATCCTATCCACACGAAGTACCACTTTAGGACCTCATACTCATACTTCTAGGTTAGGGACTAGCCCCTCTTTTAAAGCATTGGAACACTAGGAGGTACTTCCTTAAGTTCATATTAGTTCCACTTATTTATTATCTTGAACACTATGAGATACTTCATTAAGTATGTCTAAGTTCATTATTAACTTGAACACTATGAGATACTGCATTAAGTATGTCTAAGTTCATTATTAACTTGAACACTATGAGATACTTCATTAAGCATGTATAAGTTCATTATTCTCTTTGAACACTATGAGATATTTCACTAAGCATGTCTAAGTTCATTATGCTTTTGAACGCCTGGAGATACCCTTTTTGAAGTATGTCTTAGTTCATTGGATAAGGAGATTGCTACTAGAAACCCAGACTTATCTATGTGAAGGCTTCCATCTCATGAGACCTACTTTTGGGAAAACCCGAACTCTACTATGTGAGAGTTTCCTCTTTACTTTGGAAGCCCATACTTAACTAGGTGTTGATGAGTCTGGGATTTGGACTCATTTAGGGTTATTTATAATAATTTAGTGTCCTTAAATGCTTATTTTGTGCCAACAACTGATGTAAAACCCTTGATCTTCAGATATATGGGTTGAGGTACAAAGCTAGGACAAAAATGGGCAATAGAGACAACACGAGCGAGAAAGAGAAGGGAAAAACAAGCCTGATTATCACCGATGTCACTCGGTGACTCACCAAGTTTCCCCTCTACCGCCTAAAGTTACAGAACACTGAGGATGGATTAGGAGTAGCTTCGGCGAGCAGCAGTTCCACTTGGCGTGACGCCGATCGCATCGGTGAAGGATGACCAGGTCGCCAAAAGGACTAATGGAGATCCAAATAAGTGCTGATGGGCCAGATGAAAGGAAAAAGGGTGCATCGCAGAATCACTCGGTGACCCTGATCTGGCTCACCTAAAATTACAGTGGTTGGACTAAGAAGAGGTGAAAAATAAAGGCGACACGAAGGAAAATCGGTGAGTTACCGAACGGTCGGTGAAACCCGACTTACCTCGCCGATTGGTCCCAAACAACCACACATCATACTTGCATAAATTGATTTTTGCAAGAGAGATAATGTATTCAAAAACGTGAGGAACAAAAGATTTAGAGCAAAAAACATCGCCATTGTGGATTTCAAGTGATTTTAGCAAGGTTTTTCATTGCAATTTTGTAATAGAAAAGATTTTAGTTAGTTTTAACTTTCAAATTTCATTTACTCAGCTATGGAAAACGTGGCAGGTGTTGATTTTCATCTTTTCACCATGATTGGCTAAAACCCTAACATTGGGGTTTGACAATGTGACCAATTGTTGCATTCTACTAAATGGGTGTTATCAATTAGTTATTGTTGGTGTTAATCTGAAGTGAGTCTAATTTATTGTGGTGGTTTAACTTAATTATTGCATCTTTGGTGTGATAGATTTCAGAGTTTTGTGCTTGCACGAGAGGAAAATATAGTAATTTGGCATCCTTAGTAGTGGATCTTGACGATTTCAGCTTGAGAAAGTGAAACCCAAGACCCAGCCTTTGTATCTAGCTCGAAAGAGTTTATTTGATGAGAAAGAGGGCTGGTTAGCTTATGGATAGTGTTGAAGTTCAAGAGAACTCAACGGAAATAAGGCAATTATTCGAGAGAATTTTGTTTTACTTATAATCCATTCTACCCTCGACAAATTAGCATTATTGGTGATGATGTACACCCAATAAGTTGAATTCAACAGTTGGTTAGTCAATCCCCCTATTGTTTTCTAGTTATCTGATTGTTTCTTGTTAATAATTTGAAGTGGGTTGGTAACACCATCCTAAAATTTTGATTATTAAACTTTTAAGTGTGTACTGCTCAGTTGCAAAGGTTATTGGCATACCTTCGTATTTGAATTTAAAGAAAGCTACTCTCTGTGGGATAGACCTCAACTCAGATGGTCGGGTTATATAATGACTAACGATCGTTGACACTTAGAATTGGATGAAGTGTCCTTGAAACGTTAATCAAAATGGCGCCGTTGCCAGGGAGTGGCATTACTTAGAGTTCTTTTATCGAATATTTGACTTGTGAATTTTTTGGCTGTAGTTGAATCGGCTTAGACTGCATTGTGTGGTGTTGGTTGGACTAAATAGAAGTAAAAATGAGTGAAGAAGATATGAATGGTAGCCAAGAAGGTCATTGGGATGGTATCGATGATATCAATAGTGTTTACAACCTATCTCAACCACGTGAAACGGGTGCAATTTGCCTACCACAAACTGATGGGAATGCAATAATTGATGTCACTAGCACGACTATTCATCTCCTCCAAATGAGGGGAATCTATAGAGGGCTAGAACACGAAGACCTGCATGAGCATGTAAGAAATTTTATAGAGGTGTGCAACCCGTTTTCATTCAAGAATATGTCACAAGAGTCAATCCGACTTAGGTTATTCCCACTATCTTTGACGGGGGAGGCTAGCAAGTGGTTGGCCAAGTTACCAAACAATTCCATCGCATCATGGGAGGAGCTGATTATAACATTCAATGCAAGATTCTTTCCCCCCATCAAGGATGATGAAAATTAGAGACAACATTCAAGGTTTCAAGCGATGGGAGAGTGAACCATTCCATTAAATATGGGTAAGGTTTAAGAAACTCTTACTTAAAAGCCCAACTCACGGGCTACCAAACGATTTGCTACTCTAATATTTTTACTAGAGTCTTGATTCGGTTAATAAAGGTGTGGTTGATCAATTGGTACGAAGGGGAATAATGTTGCAATCATATGAGGTGGCTTCATTTTTTCTTGATGACATGACGAAAATAAATCAAGCTTGGTACACTTAAGAGGATCAAGTCTCTCTTTTTTGTTCTAGAATGACACAATAACAACTTGATAAGGAAAGAGAAAGGGGTGCAAACATCAAGAAAATGTTGACCCAAATGGAGCTATTACAAGAGCATATAATAGAGAATACGGGAAAACCCAAGGGGACAAGTGGAGTGTTTAGAGTTGAGGAGGGTTCTTCCTCAGGTTATTCAAAGCCGGGGAGAATCAAGGTTGGAACTCCAAGAGATACGAGGAGGGTTTCCACCCACGCAATTTACAGCGAGGTGGGAATCAAGGTTGGAACTATCACAAGGGGGAAGAACAAAGGAGATACTATCAAGATTGGGCTGAGCAAAGTGATTATTGGAGAAGGGAGGATGACCATGAATAGGACCACACTCACTCGAGTGAGAGCCCAAAATCGAAAGGGAGTGCAAGTAGTCCCCGGGTGAATGCTTTGCTGTCACGCATCCTTGATAAAGTTGAAGGTTCAGATGATTTGTTGAAAGGGATGAAAGCTGACTTTTCATCATTGAACAATAAAGTGAACTCTCACGCAGATGCAATCAAGATACTTGAAGGTCAGTTGAGTTTACTTTCAGCACAATTGAAACAAAAAATGACAATGGAAGATGATGATATAGGGCTGGCTGTGGTTAGTCGTAGTGGAAAGGTAGCAATAGGCGATGTGATGGGCAATGAAGAAACTCAAATGCATGAATAAGACAAAGGTATGGAGGAAGAAGAGACACATATCCATCAAATCATTTCCAAAGGACCATAAAAAGATATGAAGAAACACAATCCAATCCCAAAAGTTATACAACCTTTACCAAAAATATCTCCCCCATTTCCCCAACGTCTAAAGAAGAAGAATGAGGGTGAGAAGTTCAAGAAGTTTTTATCGGTGTTCAAGAAATTATCAATTAATCTCTCTCTAGTGGAAGCATTGTTGGAAATGTCGGGTTATGCCCAAGTTTATGAAGGAATTAGTCACAAAGAAAATGAGCTTGGATTTTGAGATAATCGAAGTTTCCCATAGTTGTAGTGCAATTATGACTAAGGAGCTGATAAAAAAGAGAGAAGATCCCGGAGCATTCACCATCCCTTGCACCATCGGCATGCTCCAAATTGCTAAAGCCCTAAGCGATTTGGGAGCAAGCATCAACCTAATGCCATATGCGATCTATATGCAACTTGGGTTGGGGGAACTGAAATCCACTACACTGAGACTCTTGATGGCAGACCGATCAATTAAACATCCTGTGGGGATACTATATGACATCTTGGTAAAGGTTGACCGATTCATTTTCCCGGCTGATTTTGTCATTCTCGACTGTGAAATAGATGCTGAAATTCCCATCATTTTGGGAAGACATTCTTGGCAACCGGGAGAGCGTTGGTAGATGTTGAAAGCGAATAATTGAAGTTTTGGGTGAATGAAGATGAAGTAACCTTTAATGATTGTAAGTCAATTAAACACCCAAGTGATATTTATGTGGTCTCCACTGTTGATGTTATTAATGAGGCGGTGGCTACTGTGAGCCATTTGATGTGTATGAGTGAACCACTTGAAGTCGTGCTTGCTAACTATGATGAATTCGAAATTCAAGGCTATGAAGAGGTAATAGCTTCTCTTTCAGGCTGGAGGGGAGGGGGTATTCAAAGACTCCATTGAAGTTGGACATTGATCTAAAAAATCGAGAAAGTCCTCCCGCAAAGCAATCAACAAAAGAACCACCAAATCTGGAGTTGAAAGTACTTCCCTCCAATCTCCGATATGCTTTTTTCGGGGGAAATAACACCTTACCGGTGATCATTGCAGCTGACTTGCTTGAATGGTAGATAAAATTGCTCTTTGATGTGTTGAGAAGGCATATCAAAGATATAGGTTAGACTATCGTGACATAGTGGGCATTCCTCTCGGTATTTGCACTCACAAAACTCAGCTTGATAGTGATTGTAAGCCAAGTGTTGAACATCAGCGGAGATTGAACCCACCGATGCAAGAGGTGGTGAAAAAGGAGATAATAAAGTGGTTGGACGCAGGTGTGATCTACCCTATTGCGGATAGCAAATGGGTAAGTCCGGTACAATGTGTACCAAAAAAGGGAGGCATCATAGTAGTCCCAAATGAAAAGGGGGAGCTTGTATCTATGAGACCGGTGACCGGATGGAGAGTATGCATGGATTACCGGAAGTTAAATTTGTGGACTGAAAAGGATCACTTTCCCGTGCCTTTCATGGATCAAATGCTTGATCGACTCTCAGAGAGAGGTTGGTATTGCTTTTTGGATGGGTATTCAGGTTATAACCAAATCTCCATTACTCCGGAAGACCAAGAGAAAACCACCTTCACCTACCCATATGGAACTTTTGCCTTCAAACGGATGTTGTTTGGGTTATGTAATGCTCCGACAATATTTCAACACTGCATGTTATCTATTTTTGCTAACATAGTGGAGGATTCAATGGAGGTATTTATCGATGACTTCTCGGTTGTGGGTGACACTTTTGAAGCATGTTTAGAACACTTAGGACAAGTTCTCCAAAGATGTGTGGAGACAAATATGGTCCTAAATTGGGAAAAATGCCACTTCATGGTTAAGGAAGGTATAGTTTTTGGTTACAAAGTGTCGCAAAAGGGGCTGGAGGTTGATAAAGCAAAGATTGAAGTGACTGAGAAGTTACCACCACCAATTTCGGTGAAGGGTGTTTGTAGTTTCTTGGGACATGCCAGTTTTTACCGGAGGTTCATCAAAGACTTCTCAAAGATTGCACATCCTCTATGCAAACTCTTGGAAAAGGAGGTGAAATTCCACTTTGGTGATGCTTGCATGGTGGCTTTCAAGTGCTTGAAAGAAAAATTGTTCTCCACCTCGGTCATCATTAGTCCCGATTGGTCAGAATCCTTTGAGGTAATGTTTGATGCAAGCGGCACGGCATTACGTGTTGTATTGGGGAAAAACACAACAAACTATTTCACCCTATTTACTACGCAAACAAAACTCTAAACAACGCTCAACGTAACTATACAATTACTGAACAAGAGTTGCTTGGGGTAGTTTATGGGTTTGAGAAGGTTTGGGCATACTTACTAGGTACTAACGTGGTTGTTCAGTGTGATCATGATGCACTGCGTTATCTGATGGGAAAGAAGGATGCCAAGCCAAGATTGACAAGGTGGGTGCTCCTATTGCAAGAATTTGACTTTGAGGTCAAAGATAGGAGAGGTTGTGAAAATCAGGTGGTTGACCACTTATCAAGATTGGAAGGAAAGGAAAATGACGAGCTGGAGATCGACATAAATGATTCTTTTCCCAGGTATTCACGGTAACTCTCAAACAACCTCCTTGGTATGCTGATTTTGCCAATTACGTAGATGCCGGATGAACTGAACTTCTACCAACAAAAGAGGTTTTTGTTCGATGTTAAGAAGTACTTTTGGGATGAACCATAATTATTCAGAGAGTGTGCAGACCATATCATTAGGCGATGTGTTCTGGAAGAAGAAGCCATCAAAATTCTCTATGCTTATCACGCTTCACCGGTTGGGGGTCATCATGGTGGTGTACGTACAACTGCTAAAGTCCTCCAAAGTGGCTACTACTGGTCGTCCCTCTACAAAGATGCTCATGAGTTTGTTAAGAACGACACTCAATGTCAAAAATAAGGCAGAGTGTCCAAAAGACACGAGGTGCCTTTTACGCCTATTTTAGAAGTTGAGCTATTTGATGTTTGGGGAATAGATTTCATGGGGCCATTTGTGAGTTCGTTTGGTAATAAGTATATCTTGGTGGCAGTAGATTATGTTTCTAAATGGGTGGAGGTTGTTGCACTTCCAAAAAATAAAGGGAAAAGTGTTATCCAATTCTTGAAACGCTACATCTTTGCTAGATTTGGTACACCTCGGGCTATTATTAGTGATGGGGGATCCCACTTTTGCAACAAGTGGTTCTCAGCCGCATTGAGTAAGTATGGAGTGAAACACAAAGTAGCAACTTTGTATCATCCCCAAACGAGCGGCCAAGTTGAAGTGTCAAACCGAGAGATCAAAAGCATTTTGGCCAAGACAGTGAATGCTAATAGGATTGACTGGTCTCTAATGCTTAATGACGCGCTATAGGCGTATCGTACCTCATACAAAACACTAATCGGCATGTCTTCGTATCAGCTAGTTTTTGGTAAATCTTGCCATCTACCAGCTGGATTGGAACACAAAGCTTTATGGGAATTGAAAGTTCTAAATCTGGACTGGACAAAGACTTCAAAAGAGAGAGTATAGCAGTTAAATGAGTTGGACGAATTCAGGTTCAAGGCTTACGAAAGTTCAGACCTTTACAAGAAAAGATGAAGAAATGGCATGATTCTAAAATCCATAAGAGGGAGTTTAGAGTGGGAGATTGGATGTTACTTTATAACTCTCAAATTAGACTATTTCAGGGAAAGCTCAAGTCCAAATGGTCAGGGTTGTTTAGAGTGACACGAGTGTTCACAAATGGTGCCATCGAAGTTGAAGGTCAAGAAGGACCTGCATTTAAGGTGAATGGGCAGCGCTTGAAGTTATACTTTGGCGAGTGCTAAGAGATTTCTATGATTGATGAGTGTACCTGTAAGATGCTTGAGAGCATTTCCACATCGTTCCACGACGTTACATAAGGTGCTTCTTGGGAGGCAACCCAAATGTTAGTGTTTTAAATAATATGTGTGTTGATTTTGCTGGTGCAAGATATTGTGCGAGAAGAAGATGCTATTGGCGGATCGCCGAATTCGTTCAGCGAGCACGACATAGTCCACCTTATGGACTTCAAAAATAGAGATGATATACTGGAACATTCAGCGGGAGACCTTCATCACTCGGTGAATCGCCAATGTCCTTATGCGACCCAATTTTTCCTGCCTCTCTACTTCAGCGCTGACAGCTTAACTCAATGATTGTTCAACGATGTTACAAGTCCATTATGCGAAGCGCCGACCTGTTCGGCGACCTCCTTCATCTCCGCCAATTTTCCCCTTTCTGAGAGTGTCGCACACTAGAGCTAAGGGTGATATCCGAATCACTGAGCGCACCACCGAGACGTTCGGTGACTGTTGCATTTTCTCGCCAATTGGGTGCTTAGTGAAGATTCCTCGTCACCTTGTTGTGCATGTTTAGATACTAGAATTTTATATTTATTTGTTAGTTTTTATTTTTATTCTTATTTTATTTGTGGGAGTGTCCGTTATCTACTCACATTGGGGACAATGTTGAATGCTTTTGGTGGGGGGTGCTTGGTCAGTGAATTCCTTTGTGTTCTTGGACCCTTCTAAAAAAAATTTGCCACCTATTGTGTGTTTAATTGTGGATGTTCTTGTGCAACTTTGAGTACCGGTCATGATCAATACCGATGACTTGAATAGTGCTCTCAATCGAACAAAAATGAATGTGCGACTGCGATGAGGCCAAATGAAGTTGCTTAGACAATATGTGAACTTTTCGCATATCATTGTGACTAGTTGGTCATCGAATTGAGTCTCTTGTGATGAACATTGGACACTAGCAAAAGTGTGGAGTCTTGTTTGATATTGGTGTCAATGCCTTGTGTGATGAGCTTACCGTGAACTATGTGTTATGACACCTAGAATTTGCCCCGTTGTTCTGGCTAACTAAGTGATGCAAGCTCTTGAAATGATCCTAGGAAACAGTTTTAAGAAGTTAAAATATTTGACATTATACCTCTTTTGTGGCCTACCTTGCGAGTGTGTGTGAACTTTACTTGAACACCCTTTGAGCCTTACCCTTTTTCTTGGAAGAAACCTGATGAAATTGTGACCTTTCTTTATCCCTTCACCCATAATCCTCATGAGATGTTGTTTGTTGGAATAGCCAACTTAGGCCAAAAGCCTAAGTTGGGGGTGGTGAAAAGAGAAGGTAAATCAAGAAGTGCCAAGAAGTCCCCCTTTGACCCATAGTTTGGAGAAAGATGGAGCCCCTCCATAAAAAAAAATAGAAAAAGAAAAGAAGAATAAAAAATAAAAAGAATAATTTTTTTTGAAATAAAGTTGTGACAGTGCAAAAGAAATGGGGTGTCCGGTATTCCATGGAAATTGAATAATGGGGTGACTTTTGAGCATAAATGAAAATGTTGAAGAAAAGGAAAGAAAGTGTTGTTCAGACCACATTTCATGAGGATAGCAGTCACTGAGCGTAAATTACCATACATTTACACTCAGGGTGTTACAAGTCTTGAAAAGACCTTTGTGATCTTGAGTGAGCTGAAACAAGTGTTGATTGAAAATTAAGGACAAACCTATGAGTGAAGTCATACATGTGTTCATCTTTGTGAGTGTGATAGTTGCATGTGATTCCGAAACTATAAAGTGTTGAATCATTATGTGTGAATATGGAATCATTCTTTATGTGAGGGCATTTGAGTACCTTTGTTGAGCTTGAACTGGCATTTGAAGCAAGTATTGTGAACTTGAGAATCTTTGATAATGGTGAGTCAAAACTTGAATCATTGAGTGCACAATTGATCCTTGCATAAGTAAGTTGAGTCTTGTTGTGTGCGTTCATGATTGAGTCTTGTGTAGCTCTGTTTGAGACATCCTTTTTGAACTGATGAACTTGAATTTTACTTGAGGACAAGCAAAACTTTAAGTTGGGGGTGTTGATGAGTCTGAGATTTGGACTCATTTAGAGTTATTTATAATAATTTAGTGTCCTCAAATGCTTATTTTGTGCCAACAACTGATGTAAAATCGTTGATCTTCAGATATATGGATTAAGGAACACAGCTAGGACATAAATGGGCAATAGAGACAACACAAGCGAAAAGGAGAAGGGAAAAACAAGCTTGATAATCACCGATGTCACTCAGCGACTCGCCAAGTTGCCACTGTACTGCCTAAAGTTACAGAATGATGAGGCTGGATTAGAGGTAGCTTCGATGAGGCTGGAGTTCCACTTGGCGTGACACCGATCATATCGGCGAAAGATGACCAGGTCGCCAAAAGGACTGATGGAGATCCAGATAAGTGCTGATAGGCGAGATGAAAGGAAAAAGGGTGCATCACGGAATCACTCGGCGATCCCGATCTAGATCACCTAAACTTACAGTGGTTAAACTAAGAAGAGGTGAAAAATGAAGGCGAGATGACGGAAAATCGGCGAGTCTCCGAACGGTCGGCGAAGCCCGACTTACCTTGCCGATTGGTCCCAAACAGCCACACATCAGACTTGCATAAATTGATTTTTGCAAGAGAGAGAAGGTATTCAAAAACGTGAGGAACAAAAGATTGAGAGCAAATATACTGCCATTGTGGATTTCAAGTGATTTTTAGCAAAGTTTTTCATTGTAATTTTGTAATAGAGAAGATTTTAGTTAATTTAACTTTCGAATTTCATTTACCCAGCTATGGAAAACGTGGTAGGTGTTGAGTTTCATCTTTTCACCATGATTGGCTAAAACCCTAACCTTGGGGGTTTGACAATGTGAGCAATTGTTGCATTCTACTAAATGGTGTTATCGTTTAGTGTTTGTTGGTGTTAATCTGAAGCGGGTCTAAATTATTGTGGTGGTTTAACTTCATTATTACATCTTTGGTGTGATAGATTTCAGAGTTTTGTGCTTACTCGAGAGAGAAGTACAAAACCAACGTAGTAATTTGGCATCCTTAGTAGTGGGTCTTGATGGTTTCAGCTTGAGAAAGTGAAACCCAAGACCCAACCTTTGTATCTAGCTCGAAAGAGTGGATTTGATGAGAAAGAGAGCTGGTTAGCTTATGGATAGTGTTGAGGTACGAGAGAAGTTAACAGAAATAAGGCAATTGTTTGAGAGAAAATTGTTTTACTTATAGTCCATTCTACCCATGACGAATTAACATTATCAGTAATGATGTACATCCATTAAGTTGAATTCGCCAGTTGGTTAGTCAATTCCCCAAGTGTTTTCTAGTTAACTGATTGTTTCTTGTTAATAATTTGAAGTGGGTTGGTAACACCATCCTGAAATTTTGATTATTAAACTTTTAAGCGTGTGCTGCTCAGCTGCAAAGGTTATTGTCATACCTTCGTATTTGAATTCAAAGAAAGCTACTCTTTGTGGGATCGAGTCCAACTCAATTGGTTGGGTTATACTGACTAACGATCGTTGACACTTAGAATTGGATGAAGTATCCTTGAAACATTAATCAGGTGTGAGCATCCTCTCTTCTTGGTGACGCGGACCCGACTATGTGTGAACTTCCTTCTCATTGTCAATATCCATTAGGGCCAAGCATACACCCTTTAGACTAATTATTAAGCCTTACTTAGCTCATAAACAATCAATATCCATTCAATTAGGTCAACATACAACATAACCACAACATTGAAGAAACCCTAACTTGAATTGGGGAATTCTTCATCAAATTGGAGAATCTAAGGGGCTCCATATATGAATAAGCTATTATACCTTGGATACAAAGCCCTCACAAAGCTTGGAAGATTGGAGGAATGTGACCTTTCTTCTTCTTCTCCTCCTCCTCCTCCTACTTCTTCTCCTTCTTCTTCTTATTCTCCTTCTTCTCCTCCTTCTTCTTCTCCTTCTCCTTCTTCTTCTTCTAGAGAGAGGATTTTTGAGAGGATGAACTTTGAGATATTTTGGGGTTTTTGAAATAATGAATTAAATGGGGTGGTTAAAGGCTTAAAATAGTTTATATAGGTATACTAATACCATACAAAACGACCTCACTTGATAACCACCTAATTTGGAATTTACCTAAAGGCCCCTCACTAGGCAGCCTACTCCCAAGCACCACAGCAAGCTCCACGAGCCGTGCTCCTGCCCGTGGTTCTTGGGCAGTGACTTGACCTTGGTGTCTTGTCCTTTACAAATTTAAGGCACCTTCACGAGCCTTCCCACGAGCCGTGGTCTTGACCACTGGCCGTGAAGTGGCTTGTGAAGGTGAGCCACTTTGAGGCAGCTTCAAGGGAGCTACTGCCTTGACCTTCACGGAGCACACCATGAGCCGTGGTCCTCACCACTGGCCGTGGTTGTGGTCGTGGAGTTGAGGCAGTGTGTCCCAAGCTTGGGGCAGCCTTGCCCCTTGGCTTGGGCCTTGGCCCTTGCCTTTGCTCTTGTTTCCCTCACACTTAGCCCTAGATGGTTTACTAACTACGGGTGTTACAATATCTCCCCCTTGGGAATATTCGTCCTCGAATGACGATTCTAAACACCTCTTAGAGGAAACGACTCTAGACTAGCAGCCCATCATGCACGCAACTCATCTAAATGCACATAAACAAAGGAGGAAAACTTCAACTCCAAGATAAACATACTCAATGTAACACAATGAAGTAGGAACTACACCTAACAACCCAAAATGCATGAAATTTTATATATATTCATATTCAAGGAGGAACTACCATATCCTAGTTAAAGCATGCTAAACATACACTCATGGAGCCTATATGCAATCTACTCTAAAAAAGTATTCATTCAAGGAGGAATCATTCAACTCCTAACTAATGCATGTTCATTAATTCATCTCATGAAGTCTATAGGCAACTTATACTCAATGCACTACAACACGAGGAAAAACAATGCACCTAAGTCATTTCTATCAAGACCGAAGCTTTTTCATGAACATGCGTACAAAAAATTTATGGCAACACATAAATACACAATAACCTTGTTATCAAAGCACACCACCTCCCCTTTGGGAGAAAGCCTATACAAACTCTTCTAAACATCATTCATACTAAAGACAAGTTCAAAGTCTTAACATATCAAGTCACAAAAGGCCAAACAATACCGGAATCTAAAAAAGCATGAAACAAATACCGGTAGCAACATTAGGAGGTCACTCTTGTTCATTTCTATCTTGGAGGACATAAAACCTATTCTTCTTTTGAACAATCTCATCTGAACCACTAGTGGCAACTTTCTTATCCTCCCTTCCCTTAGCCTTAAGCATCGGGGAATCTCTCATTTTGTGCCCACTCTTTCCACAACCATAACAACCCTCCGTGCCGGCTAGGCACTTACCATGGTGATTTCTCCCACACTTGGTGCAAGTAGTCTTAGGTAATGAAGACCCACTACCTTTCTCTTGGTTAAACCTAGGGGTATTGAGAAAATCTTGTCCAGAATACCTTTATTTAAACTTAGGTCTACCTTGTCCATCGGTCTTAGCATTGGAGAAGTTCCCATCACCGGTCCTAGCCCTTTTTACCTCCCTATTCTTTTTCTTAAGTTTTGACTCCTAAATTTTTTGAGCATACACCATAAGCCTTGATATATCCATGTCATGGAGGAACATTTCCGTATGAAATTCTTCTTCAACCAAGTCAGACACACCCGTCAAAAACCTACTCGTCCTATCTCTCAAATCCGCCACCATAGATGGAGCATACTTGGATAGTTGCGTAAATTTCAAGGCATGCTCCTTAACACTTATGCTACCTTGCCTAAGGTTAATGAACTCTTCCACCTTAGCTTCCCTCAACTCTCGGGGAAATAACCTATCAAGAAATGCTAGTTTGAACACTTCCCACTCTATTGGACCCGCTTCTACCATCTTTCCATTGTTCATACCATACTTGTGCTATACCTCTTAATTAGTAAGCGGATAACTCCGCTTTCTCTACTGAAGTCACCCCCATGATAGCTAGCACCTTATACACCTCATCTATAAAACCTTGAAGATCTTCCTCCACTTTGGATCCATAAAACTCCGGAAGTTTCATTCTCATAAACTCCCTCACTCTTAAAGCCGCGAAATTCATATTAGGATTCACCGGAGCTACCATCTATCTATTGACTTGAGTCGTCATGGCTTGAGCTAACATTTGGAAAGTCGACCTAAACTCTGCATGAGTAACATTCTCCCCTATAGGATCAATTGGAGCTTGCGGGGGAGCTTGGGGTGGAACTTGGAGAGGAAACTCTTTCTCCTCATTGCCTTCCTCATTCCTCCTAGCATTTTCCCTTGTATTAGCCATACCCTGAAAATCATAGGGCACTGATTCAGAGAAATATCTAATAGAGTAAAACTCTATGGAACGACTTAGAGAATGAAGAAGTGAAGTTTCATAAACATCCAATAGCCTCCTATTCATAAATGTGGGACGCTTCACATTTATGAACAAAACTTTACTAGAGGTGGTTTGAGACATCCTAGAACCATTCTAAGCCTTGTGCTCTGATTACCAAGTTTATCACGACCCATGGGTACACCATAGATGTAACATGGCATACTTGACCCCGAAGGGGTCTTATACAAGCCCTTTGCATAACATAACATAAGATAATAGAAAAGTGCGGAAATTTTTAAAACATTTTCCAAATAATCAAAGTCTTTATAAAAGCAAAGCGGAAGTCTTACTACACTTGTCTCAAACCATTTAATACAACTTCGAATTCTCTTGGGTCATTACCCATACAATAGTCTCAAGACATGAAAATAAAAGACATAAAGAAAAGGTGATCAAATCCTCAATGCTATGAGGACTCACCAAGTCTTCAACTCCTTGCATCTTTAGAAACCTATCTTCAAGAATGGAACTCAAAATCACCGAATCCTACATTTGATGAGAATGAAGGCAAGAGTATGCGTTAGAACAAAAGTACTAAATATGATAGCCAGCATAACATAAGGGTTATTCAACTTAAGCCATATGCCATAATCATAAGAGATACTTCAAGAAACATAAACCATAAGCATAAGAGACAATATCATAATCATAAGCAAAGTCTCCAACATAGGCATCATATAAGCATTAGTCAACCCTTAGTCCTTCATATCATAAGAGAACTACTTCTCAAGTAACCTCAAAGAATACTTGTGCAATGCATGGATGAGACCTCATAATCACACCCACACTAAGTACAACTTTTAAGTCATCACAATCATACTTACCATCTTAGGATGTCATCCTTAGCTTACTTCTCATAGACAAGGGAATCCTTACCTTTAGTCCAACATGGCAAGGACGGCAACTATAGAACAATCCTATCTAAACATACATCATATAAGAGAAGACTAACTAGGTAACCTTAAGTCATACTTGTGCAATGCATGAATAAGACCCCATAATCCTATCTACACTAAGTACCACTTTAGGTCCTCATACTCATACTTCTAGGTTAGGGACTAGTCCCTCTTTTAAAGCATTGGAACACTAGGAGATACTTCATTAAGTTCATCTTAGTTCCTCTTATTTATTGTCTTGAACACTATGAGATACTTCATTAAGTATGTCTAAGTTCATTATTAACTTGAACACTATGAGATACTTCATTAAGCATGCCTAAGTTCATTATTCTCTATGAACACTATAAGATACTTCAATAAGCATGTCTAAGTTAATTATGCTTTTGAACACTTGGAGATACCCTTTATAAGTATGTCTTAGCTCATTGGATAAGGAAATTGTTACTAGAAACCTAGACTTATCTATGTGAAGGCTTCCATCTCATGAGACCTACTTTTGGGAAAACCCGGACTCTACTATGTGAAAGTTCCCCCCTTTACTTTGGAAGCCCAGACTCAACTAGGTGTGAGAATCCTCTCTTCTTGGAGACCCAGACTCGACTATGTGTGAACTTGCTTCTCATTGTCAATATCCATAAGGGCCAAGCATACCACCCCTTAGACTAATTATTAAGCCTTACTTAGCTCATGACTTATGGAGGGATGTCCTTGAAAACCAATCCATATTTCAAGTGATTCTATCACTTTATGCATTCAAACATTCATAAGGTAGGTTAGGTGGGTAAAGTCCTTCCACAACAATGATAGCTACTAGTCTACCATTCTCATATAGGTTTCACTCTCAAAGCCACTACAAGCATAATTCAACATATTAGCTTAACTCTCAAAGCCCTAGAATTCTATCTTCATGACTACAAGCCTTACTGTCAAATCTTTACTTCTTACAATCATCATAGAGACTTAGATTACAAGACATTCTAGTCACATGCTTCATTCTTAAGCAATTCTAGTCATATATCGTCATAAAGGTTCAATCTCAAGCCTTACTTGTCATGATCCATCATATTCACATTATCCTAATTAAATTCATGTATATATGTTTCTATTCTTGAACAATTACTACTCATATCATCAATTCTAGAAGATCACCTATGAATCCTCAATTTCCCCCTTCACAAGACATAAACCCACATTACTACAATTTCATCAATTAGACTAGGGTTAGCCATGAAACACATATAATTTCATCATAATATCATGATTTACTACTAATTATATCATAAACAATCAATACCCACTCAATTGGGTCAACATACAACATAACCCACAACATTGAAGAAACCCTAACTTGAATTGGGGAATTCTTCATCAAATTGGGGAATTCTACGGGGCTCCATAGATGAAAGAATACATGGATGAATAAGCTATCACACCTTGGATACAAATCCCTCACAAATCTTGGAATATTGGAGGAATTTGACCTATCTTGACCCTCTCATCTTCTTGTTGTTGTTGTTCTTCTTCTTGAGTTTTCTAGAGAGAGTTTTTTTAGAGGATGAACTTTGGGATCTTTTGGGGTTTTGGAATTAATGACTTAAATGGGGTGGTTAAAGGTTTAAAGTAGTTTATATAGATGTACTAAGACCATACAAAATGACCTCACTTAATAACCACCTAATTTGGAATTTACGTAAAAGCCCCTCACTAGGCAGCCTACTCCCAGGCACTACGACAGGCTCCATGAGCTGTGGTCCTGTCTGTGGTTCTTGGGCAGTAGCTTGGCCTTGATGTCTTGGCCTTCACAAATTGAAGGCACCTTCACGAGCCTTCCCACGAGTCGTGGTCTTGACCACTGGCCGTGAAGTGGCTCGTGAAGGTGATCCACTTTGAGGCAGCTTCAAGGGAGTTGCTGCCTTGACCTTCACGGACCACACCAAGAGTCATGGTCCTCACCACTAGACGTGGTGGTGGTCGTGGAGTTGAGGCACTGTGTCCGAAGCTTTGGGAAGCCTTTCCCCTTGCCCCTTGCCTTGGTTCTTGTTGCCCTTACACTTAGCCCTAGATGGTATACTAACTACGGGGTGTTACAATTATGAGGTCGGTATCGGATTGACCGATGATGCCTACCAGTACGTGTGGTTTGTACTGATACTACTCTTGCTATGTCTTTGGCAAAGTCTGGTTGCAGGGTCAGTGATGTTTCGTAGGTGAAGACGAAGACAACCTCCAACAGTTTCTATTTTTCCTTCCATGGTGGGAGCTGTGTCTGTTGTTATCCAGAATTTATACTTTGTAATCTTAGAAACTCTTGTACCTTTTTAGACTAGATCCATGTGGGTGTTAATTATTTTACAAGTTCAACTATGGTTCGTTTGAAAAGCTTTATTATGTAAAAATCTCATAAATTTCCTTTTATCTCCAGTTTTTGTAATCTTCCGCATGTTGTAACCGTTTGGGAATCAAGGGTTCTCCTACTTAGGGATTAGAGTAGGTGTCCACACGGCCTGGTGGGTTGGATCGTGACAAATTATATTTAAAATAAAATTCTACATGAATGATGCATTTCGAATGGCTGGGGATGAGAGATATATTCCATTTGTTGACTCCAAACTTGGCACAAGTTCAAGTGCTAACAATATAGAAGAAAATATGGAAGAATAAAGTAATACTTATTGGATGGGGCTTCGTGATATGATTACAAATGAAATTGGTAATGTTTGACGTTTGTATTATTTGAGTTTTCCACTTTTATATTACTTAAGTGTTCTTTACCATTTTGATATTTGTATTTGAATCAAACCATTTATTTTTGAAATATGAATTTATATTCCTCTTATAAATAACTAGTATACGTATTCGCGCGTTGCGTGAATGTCGTAAAATGAATGATTTTTTAATTTTAAAATGACAATTATGAATTATTAGTAAGTGTATATATTTATATGTATTTTATTTATTTATTATTATGTTGTTTTTAACAATGTTTTAAAAATTATATAAGGATGCATAAAATTAATTGTGTTTAAAATTATAAGAATTTTGTCGACAATGGTATGTTTAGTTCAATATATTTTGTTAATTTCAAAATATTCCTATATACATTTTATAAAGAAAAACTTTTAATGTTGAGATTAATAAGGATAGTTAGAAATCACTTTATCTCTAAAAAGGAGTGTATTTAAGATTAATAAGGATAGTTGCTAATCAACTTCTCTCTAAAAATAAATACAGTTATTTTTTTTATTAATTAAGCATAACATAGTTAAAACATCTGTAGATTAATTGATAAGTTAAAATTAGATGCAAGGGAGAAAAATTGGAGGATTGGCTAGTAGGCTACGTGCGTGAGAAAATAGGCAAATTAGTTTTATTGGAATAACGTTTATATATATATATATAATATTTAAATATCATTTCTATATAGCTATATCAACTATACTTTTAGTTTTTATAATATATTATGTACTCATTTTTCTACGGATACTATTAATTCTAAGATTATTTTACCTTTGATCAAATATCAAACATTTCAAATTTTTACTTGTTTGTCCTTTATTATTTATATACAGCTGGAATAAAAAAATTCTTCTTTTTGTGTTAACAATTCATTAATTCTAACATTCCACATGAAATGTTTAATATCATAAGATTAAATTACATATTGATACATTTAACTAATGTTTTATTCAAAATCAAAAAATTCAATATATTGATATATTTAACTAATGTTTTATTCAAAATCAAAAGATTAAATGACATATTGATACATTTAGCCATTTACTATTTTTAATTGTGTAAATTATAATAAATGATTTTAAATGTAAAAATAATCTTTAATTAATACATCCGCTATATTAGGTTAACTCAAAGTATTTATTAGATATTTTAAATTTGATTTGAATTGTATTAGAAAAGATATAAATGTGGAAGAAAAGGGTGTTATGTTGATTTCAACTTTATCCGATTAAGGACATTATGTGTAACTACAGTTATCTTGAAATTCAAATATTTTAAATTATAAATTGATAATTGTATCATATATGTTAAAATTGTAACTTAAATTAATGATGTTATATAATATTGTGAGTAGTATTAAATTTGCTAAAATGATTTATAGTTATGATATTGTTCATGATAGAATTTAACGCTTCCTAAATACAAATAAATACTATTATTTATCTTAATTTCAAAAGTTTAATTTTTATTCTTCAAAAATTATTGGAAAATTTGATTATCCTTTTAACAATTTGTTACGTTATTTTTTATTTTGTTTTGTATTATTTTTTTGTACCCGTTTTTAAATTTAAAAAAATTAAGTGATAATAGTTTTATTTTATTTTTGGATTTTAAATTAGTTTTAATAATTCAATACATTTTACATATATTTTTAAAAAGATTTGTAGATTATTTGTTTTAATAAATTGCAAATATATATATATATATTAGATGAGAAAGCCCATGTTTAGCACGGGCCCACTATGAATTTAAGAAACAAGGAAAAGAAATAATGAAAATATTAGTGAAAAGCGGGTAACACAAAGTGTAATGTTGGTGTTGATTATTACGTTGAGTCAATCTGCGGTTTTTGTATTGCTCTTTTTCATTTTTCTTGAGTCTTCATGATGTATTGTGACTGTATATAATCTGGAAAAATTAAATACTATAAAGAGAAGAGCAACTTTCACATATAGCAAACAAAAAAATCATATTTGTATGCTATAGCAAAGTTTGCCTAATTGCGCTTCATAGCAAACATATATATGTATAATTCGCTATACATATACAATTGAAAGCTATGTCTATTTCGCTATACATATATATAAAAAGAAGCAATTGTATAATTCGTTGGCTCCTCTTCAGATTTGTATAATTTCGCTGGCAGATCATTTGTATAAATTGTTGTTAGCCTCTCGTTTGTATAAATCATTGACAAAAATATTTGTATATAAAAAATTGCTCTCTCTTTTGCTTTATACAAACATAAATTATACATTATACAAACATAAATTATACATTATATTTTGTATAATCTGTGTTTGTATAAAACGAGAAAGAGAGAAAGGCAAAAGAGAACTGGGCAGAGAAATATTTGTATTGTATAATTATAAGTGTATAAGA
>JAJOOS010005967.1:0-28889 GCA_029582725.1 Solanum chiquidenum | reverse complement strand
CCGATCTTCAGTTCAGCAGCATCAGTGGTGAGTCTTCATTCTTCGAGGACCAGTGACATGTTTATCTTTATCGCTTTCAGTCTTTTAGTTTCAGTTTTTGCTAGATCTAGTTGGGGCATGTCCCAACATTTCTAGTCAGTTTAGAGGCTTATTTCAGACATAGTTAGATCAGCTTAGTTTTGAGTTAATAACTTCTTTGTATTAAACTCATCAGTTTTCATATATCTCAGTTATAGTATATGGGTGTTCCCCATCTTTTCATTTATTTATGATTTAGCTTCCGCATCAGTTTATTATCTTTAGTATGCTCATAATCATGCCAACAGGGTTAGCTTGGGATTACTTGTGGTCCTAGGTCCTGTGTCCGTGTCTCGGGGGTAGTCTCGGGGCGTGACAATATTGAGCACTGATATGGGGATGAGTTCATAATAACTCAAGTCTTCATAAATCATGTAGCCATCGTGGGTAGAAAAGGGTCATACTTTTTAGATGACACCTTAGTGCTTTTTAGCATAGACTAGTGGATCCACTTAGTTGAGGCGTTCTATATCACGGAAAGGTATAGGATAGTTCTAGCAGCGTGGGCGAGATGTTGTATCATCACTTTAGCTCATAGTGATGGTTGTCGATTAGAGAAACTCCCACAATATTATATTACTTTATATGTAAACTGAGTTGTTATTGTATTTCTTTCATACATTGAGTTATCATCTACTGTTTTAAATGCTTTGTATAATCTGCACCTTTATTGTTGTTTTTACTTTGCATTTGAGTTGAGTAAAGCTAAGGTAAGTGTTTTTTTCAAGCTTATGGCATGTTTAGTTTTCCCCTCGCATGCTCGTACATTCAATGTACTAATGCCATTTGGCCTGCATCTTTTAATGATTCATATATAGGTAACCAAGATCAGCATCTAGCGCCCCGTTGATCTAGTTGAGCACTCAGAGTCAGTTGGTGAGCCTCCTTGCTTTTTGGAGGACTCCTTTTACATTATTTTCTAGTATTTCAGTTGTTAGGATGATCGGGGGTCTTGTCCCGACATCCCTCTTAGTATTTAGAGGCTTCATAGACAGTTAGTTATGAGTTCTTTAGTCTTGTATTTCAAATGTTTTTCTATGAGACTTGAGTTGCCAATTTGGCTAGTCTAATATTTCTTTAAGTTATTGCATGAGTAATCCTTTGAGACTATTTTCTTGCTATTTAAGTCTTCAGCTATAAGTTAAGGCAGGCCAAGGGTTCGCTTGGGGCCAGCAATGGTTCTCGAGTGCCAATCCCGCCCAAGGTGTAGGCTCGGGGGGTGACTGTATTATGCCAACCTATTTGAACACAACAAGCGACATTTAGTTGGTATTTGTTCTCTTATCACATAATGTCGTAGCAAAGTTGAACGCCAAAATAGTGCATGAAAAGGTGAAAGGCCCAAGATCTTCCTTTTTCTAGGCAAGAGAACAAGATGCTATTGCATGTACTGCATTGGTGCGAGTTGTCAGTCGGCTCAAAACTTACAGCTCTCTTCTTGGTAACCATATATTTCATAAAGTTAGCATATCCTAGAATCTGCTCAAGTGATTCCACAAAATGGATGTGACATCAGGGAACCTCTAACAATAGTATCAACATGTCTTAGTTGCAGATTTCAAAGACCTATAGAAAATTTTCAACTAGTTTTCATCCTAGCTTATGGTTCGGGCAGTACTGTTTCAGCTTCTTGTTGAATCTCAGCCAGACGTCATGCAATTTTTCTCCCCTTGCTTATTGAAATTATTTATATCATTATACAACTGCAACATCCTAGACGGTGGAAAGAATCTCTTAAGAAAAACAACTTTTAGCTCTCCCCAAATTGTAACGAGGTCATAGTGAGAAATGGAACAACAATAGACTTATAACATTTTGTTGCAGAAGCATGTAGGCTTTGCATATCCCCAAAATGTTGATCAAATGATGGTTTAGATAACCTCCAGAAGCTCTACCTATGGATGAGGTACTAGGGCACCTATGGCACCATCTCCATCAAAATCAATATCACCCTCCTCTTCCTGATCACCAAATTTTAAAGCTTATGGATTATGTTCCATATGCCTTGGATTATGATTTCCTTCAGGAGCATTAGTAGTCGCTGCCTCGCCAGCCAATTGAGTCTATTCTGCTAATCTTGAATCTTCGTCTTGATGGTCAGTCTCAACTTGTTCTCGAATTTGTAGAGCACGCATCTTTGTCAATGATAGCTTAAGATCATGGTCAATAAAACTTAAAAACACTTCGGGTGGAACTATGATCCACCTTGAGCTTTTTCCTCAAGACAGAGAGCTCTTTTTGTGGTACTTTTCCTGTTTTCCCTAATCCATGTACGTTTGTGAGTTCTCATCGCTTTAGTTTGTGTCCCCATCTAAATGTATTTATTTAATTGTTATCAATACACAAGGTAGGGTCATATTTGGGGGGGGGGGGTTAATTACCCCAAATGAAAGGATTAAAAGAAAACAAAATTCACGAGAAACTATAAATGAGAATAGAGGTACATGCAAGTATTTGCAGAAAATATTGGATAAAATTACGAAGAGTCTGTCCACTAATATTAACTCTCCTAATGTTATAGTGTGAAAGACCCTCCCGGTCTTCATGAGAGAGCTACTAGTGAAAGTCAATGAGGGACAAAACTCTTGGAATAGTGAATTTAAAATTTCAGCTAGGTTAGGCTTGGACGGAATTTGAGTGTGATAAGGTCTAGGACAATCCGAAAAAAAGATTGGGTGAAATGTCTAAGTGAGTTTGATTTTTCTTGTTTCTAAGATGCGGATTCCATAGGGCTTTGCAGAAGTGAATTCAGATAAGTAAATCTCCTTGATATCGAACTTGGCATGAAAGTGTTAGTTTAGCACATCAAGTTTCGAAGGTGTGTTGCAAAATGGGATCTTTTTGAGAAATTTTTGAATTTCTATCCCGTGCAAGCGGCTATAGTAGGTAAACACCGCTATAGAGGTGGACTTAATTCTCATTATAGCGGAAGGTCCCGCTACAACGACGCTGCTATAGAGAGATTGGGCCATTATAGCGAGGTTAGTCACATTTAATGCAAGAAAATTCCCAAAACCACCCATTGTTTGGCAATTTCATTTTGCGGAAGAGCAAGTGTGACCTAGGGTGAATTTTCTCTTATTTTCAACGTAATCATAGTTAAAGGAAACTTAATTACTCCCTTAGCTTTATATTTCAATTCTTAGGCCATAGAATTTATGGGAACTACCTTAGAGGAATGTTTTGGTTGATTTAATTATTGAAAAACCCCTAGTTTGGGTGAAATAATCGTGAGAATGGCCTGGGATATCCCGCACCAGGCGTGGTACTCGAGTCAATGAATAGTCACACAAACACAATCACAATAATATAAAATCACACTAGTAAATACAAGTAAGTAAAACACCTTAATTGCATGAGATTGTCAAGATATGATCATTTCACAGCCAAACTAGTATGTTTTCCCCAACATGCATTGTACAAGTTTTACAATAGAGACAGTTAATATGCACACATTACATAACTTAGAAAACAACAACCATCACCTACTCTTGGATGACTCTTTACGAATATTTTTTCCCAATTACGACCCACCGGTTACCACCCCCAGAATAAAACCTAGCAACAATTGCAAGATCAACATCATCAAGTTAAGTACCTTACCACCCTAAACAAACCGCAATCCACACATTCGTCCGCCCAAACTCCCAACAATTGACAAGGTATTATGCAAGTAAAGACAAGTCTAACTACTCAGTTAAAATTAGCATACATGGACGCCAAGCAATTGCTAAAGAACTCTGAACATGAGTTTCTGGCTCCATGGGGTGAATCCTGACAGACGTAGACCGAAAATCCATAGGTTTGACCCTTATACTTAAACTAATATTCCAACTGGATAATTTCTAGCTCCTTTATATAGAAGCAATTCATTAGAGTGAGCTATATTTTACTTACGTCTTAGCTGCGACCCATCCATGCAACAAAACAGTCAGCAAAAATACTATTACTATACATGATAAGATTGACCATAATAGCATACCAAACATTTAAATAGAAGGAAGAATATAAAGAAGATTAAGAAAATTGTCGTACCAAGACAACTTGATAAATAATAAATATCAAGTAACAACTCTGTTGTAATCTATATGGACATCCATCTTGTCATACTACATAAAGCTCATGAACCAAATAGTGTAATCTTTTTTTAAAAAAATAATTAATACTGCAATAAAGGTTTGAGAATTATGAGTTTTGTATTGATGTGGGGAGGATCATATTTACTAGTTATATCATCCACGATTGCTTGTATCTCGAGACGTTATAATTACTTGAAATTCATGAACTAGAATTGTGAAATGGATTAAAATGTACAATGTCACACTTATTTGTAATGATGTAATTACTTAAAGCTAAAGTAGTTAAACAGACTTCGATATGGCAAGAATAGAAACTTTTTTAGCTAAGTATCATGATTTTTTGTGTTCATTTGTGAAACTTAGAAAAAATTGCAACTAATTAATTTTTTTTTATAAAGCAGTAGAAAATCAAAGAAAGTTTAATACATAGAGAGAAGTAAATATAGGTTTGAATTACAACTCCATTTTGATAACACCCCATCAAATCTTTTGAAAATCAACCAACTTGGAGAATAAGAAACAAAGAATCTATGATGGTCTGATGAATTCCATCACAAATTAATATAAAGGAAACAATGATTCTCATTAGATTCAATTAATTGCTAAAAATTAACAAAAGAAAAATAAAGAATTTGAAGGGATGAGTCTTATTCCATTACAATTGAATTGATAGAATTGTTGGGAGAAAAATAAAGAATTTGAGGATCTTTACAGTATTGTCTTACCTGATCAAAGAAAAGGGAGATTTTGTTCGATAGCAAAGTGCAGGCACAATCATCACCCACAAGAACAAAGTGAAGTTCTAAACCCTTTTTTTTTGTCAGATCGATCTATTGTTCATGAGTTACCTTTTCACTTAAAGATCTGGAGTTAAATACTCAAATGATTTCTTTGGCATGTTGTCAAATGGTTTGTAGGATGAATGGGAGAGAAACATGAGAGTTGGGGGCAACCAAAGAGACTAAAAATGAATTAGGGTTTAGAAAATAATTTTGAGTGTTAAACAAATAGTGAAGGGGAGATGTGTGGTTCGTTTGGTTATATTGAATGAACGGCGGAGATTAAAAGGATCTAATGGGTTGGGTTTTGGATTGTTTTGTTGGGCCACAAATTGGATCAATTTAGGGGTTGAAATTGATTGTGAATTTGGGCTAAAAAAAAATTCATCATTTAGGAGGAAATGACACATATATACAACTGATAGTTATAATTAGCAATAAATAGCCCAGCATTAATTAATATTTAATAGACAAATAATAAATAATATAACTTACATAAATCACATAGTGTAAAGAGTAAATTACATTATATCCCTACTTTTTTTCTAATTACAATAATCCCTTAAAATTTGTACCTTCCGGATATATAAGTCACCATACAGATACATTAATTCACCATCCGGATACAGTACGTAATTCTAATATAAGAAAAATCTTTTCGTTGCGCTAAAAAGGGAATAAAATCTGAAAATTAATTAAATCTCATAAATTACACTTATGTTTCTTCTTACTCTCAATCATACGTAGGCAAATCCTAATAGAACGAAGAAATTCAAAATTTCAAATTGCTCCCCCCGTTCAACGAAGAAACCTTACAGATTTGATTCAAAAACTTTTATCAAAATTTTGGGTAAGCGAAGTGAGTTATGAAGGATACAAAAGTGATGGAATTGTTGTTGGACAAACAATATCCTTTTGAATCTTCAATTTCATCGAAAATCCTTTCAATTTTGATTCAAGATTATCAAAAAAATTGAGATTCAAGATTCTTTCTTCTCCCAGTTCAGCGAATATCCTTTCAATTTTGATTCAAAATTGTTGAAAATTTTGAGATTCAAAATTCTTCTCTTAGTTTATTGAAGATCGAAAAAATTGAAAAGATACATCATGAATATCTTTGTTACTTAGCATTTTACTATTTATGTATCTTGTTTAAATTGATAAGTATTGTATTTATACTAGATACATTAAATAAATAATTGTTGCCCATAAGATGTTAGATTTGATATCTATACATTATTGTGTGGTAGTTGTTATGTAATTGATACATTTAGTATAAATTTGAATTTACGTATCATATCTAACAAATTAGTGCATGATACATTACTATTTATGTATCTCGTTTAAATTGTAATTGTTGCCCGTAAGATGTTAGATTTGATATCGATACATTACCGTGTGGTAGTTGCTACGTAATTGATACATTTAGTATAAATTTGAATTTACATATCATATCTAAAAAATTAGTGCATGATACAATACTATTTATGTATCTCGTTTAAATTGATAAGTATTGTATTGTTTGCCTTGAAAGATATGTATAACTTACATAATGTATCATTTTGTAGTTGATAATAATGTATCTGATACAATAAAGTTGTGAAAGAAGGATGTATGTAAGTTGAAATAAAGTGTATTTAAATGTATCACAATAAATAAGAATTAAGTTATCAATTAGATACATGAACAAACACAATCCATTAAAGAAATTTGATTATGAAAAACACCAGAGAAAAGAGGAAAATATTAGACTGTATGAAATTTTGGTGAAATTGAAACTAATATTATTATTAGACAATGGGAAGATTAAATAATAATACAAGAATCCTAATCAGTTTCAATGAATGATTAGTTGTTAGAGTCCATAACCAACTCAAATTATGGAAAATTTACAAATATTATATTAATTATTATCAAATAATAACTACTACTATTACTTTTTTTCTTTCTAATTTTCGTTTTAGTGTTGAAAATTTGAAGTTCACTTATTTTATTTTATTATAAATTTTGGAGTATTTTTAAAAATAGGTAAAAGACTAATAAATATCCTTTTTAAACTTTTTTGTCTAAAAATATCCTTAATCTACAGAAATGAGACTGATTTTGAATTTCAAACGTGAATGAGAAAATAACTATCAAGATTCTGTGACTAAAAAAAAGGAGAAATTTGTGGAGTGAAATAAGGAAGGGATAAATATTGGTTTTGGGAGTTAGGATATATGTATCCAGCGTTTGGGGGTTTGGGAGTAAAATAAGGGATTTAAAAAAAAATTAGAACTGGTAGGGAATAATGGGAATTATGGGGAAAAAAGGTGTGTATATAGGTAATTTATCCTAAAAAATAAGCACAAAATGGCCCAAATTAATAAATGACATTTTAATAGTTTTTTTTCCTTGTATAACTAATCATCACTAAACAACAAAAATAACGGAAACATCAAAAATTATATATACAATACATAACCGCCTAAAAACGTAAATTATGTACTTTCATATTTTCTTTGTTCGTTACTTGATAAAAAATTCCAATTGTATACTTGATGATTGTATATAGGTAGAAGAATGGTGTATTCATTCACTTAGTATTAGTATACATTCACTTAGTATTAGTATACATTTATAGCTATGTTATCCTCTCCAGTGTATACATATTCAAAATTAAATATTTTATGTATTCATTCACTTATAATTAGTATACATTTATAGCTATGTTATCCCCCTCCAGTGTATACATATTAAAAAATCTAACACTTTATGTATTCATTCACTTATAATATGTATACACTGCATTGAAGATTTTTTTTTAATCATGAACATCATGTATGTATTGCATTCATGAATACATATCCGTGTATTCATTCACTCAAAATTTGTATACATTTCAGATTCCTTCCTCACCATGTAAATGAGGATTGCACATGAAATTTAAAATGCTCAATAGCAAACACACAAGTCGAATCGGATAACGAGAAGAACTTACATGGCTAAAATTTAGAGTTATGGATGGCGAATCCACAAAATTAGAATCAGAATCCCCTTTTTTATGAATAATCCTAGGGATAACTTTCTTGAACATGACAATACCTACAATCAATTACTATTATGTAAATTTTTGCCTAAATTAGATATAACCTTCAATTTCAAAAATTGAAACCCCCAAAAAAAATTGAACGACAATACAAGAGGGGATCAAACATAGGCTAACAGTTAGAGAAATTGACGGGTAGACATCAACAAACCATCAAAAATTTAAAAGCGAAAGAAAAAAAATAGACACTATGGAAGAATATTTTTATAGAACTCAATATGTAAAACTAATAAACAGAATGTAAATCATCTTTTATTCAAAGTAATGAAGAAGTAATGAAGAAGAAGAAGAATTGAATAAATATTTACATAATCAATAAAAAAAACACCATTCAAAAAAATAGTGTGTGTATGGAAAAGAAGAGAAAAAAACCACTAGCCAATAAAAAAGGACATCATGCTACCACCTCCTAAAATTATTTAATTTAATTAAAAAAGAACTTCTCAATACGTGGGCTAATAATTGCAAAATTTAATTTTTAAAAACCCTTTTTTGTCAAAATAAATAAAAGAGGGCTATATGTTGCCAATTAGTAAAATGGGATGTCATGTTGTGCCATTTTTTCATAATGAGTGTAGCTAAAAAAAATTAAAAAATTGATAATTGTCTTTAGGGTTATCATTTACAAACCAAAAAAAATACAACGATAATATAAAATAATATTGATAAAATCATAAAAGTAATTTTTAATTAAAAAAAATGGCATATAAAGTACTTTATCAAATGAGTTAAATACATGATAATAAATGTATATGTAATTTTGTGAGAACTAAAAATGCAATGACAATTTTCAAAAATAGATATAAAAATAACTTAATATAGAGAATATTTTTTTAAATGTAATTCTAGTGATAAAATGCTATGCAAAATTATGATAAATTAACTATAAAGAAATAGGAAATTTGCAACAATTTTGTTTTTCTTGTTGCAAATATATTCAATGTTGTTCCTCAGAGAACTTTTGACAACAAGAATACAGTAGTTCTTTTTTGTTGGATTAAATATTGTTAGGAAAACTTTATGTAATAAAAATAAAATATATTGTTTCAAAAAGCTAATTTACGCAACAAAAAAGTTTTTATCATAAATCATTTTTTTTGGTAAAAAGTCACACGGTTGTGGCTTATGCGATTATTTAGCAACAAAAAATATTGTTGCAAGAAATTAATATTTATAAGTTGAGTTAGAAAATTAGAGCTCAAATATTAATTAATTGATTCATGGGAAAATGCATAAGTACCCTCTCAAATTATATCAGAAATCTCAGTGATACACTTAAATTTAATTAGGGTCTTATTATACTTCTTAACTATTTTCAAAATGGAATAAATATCACCCTAAATGTTGACATGGAATTAATAGATAACCAAATTTGTATGTTCGATGTGCTTTACACGCGCTTCACTTTTACTTTAAGCATTAAATTTTTTTATTATTATTAAAAATCATTTTTCTCTTTGGTAATTCTGAATCTTTTTTTCTCTTTACTAATTTTTTTAGTACTTTTCATTTTACACTTTGTTTGGATAGTTATTACATATTGTTTCATAATGTATTATATCATATTGCATTGCATTGCATTGTGTTGTATTGTATTGTGTTGTATTGTATCTTATTGTATTGTTTTAATGAATACAATATTTGGATAGATTGTATCGTCATCCGTCATTAAATAATATCTCACGTCTATAATTTGAATGATATACCTACAAAAAAGTACGGTACGCGGTAGAACTACTATGAAAAGGTAGGATAAAAGATTAAATATGATTATTAAATAATAGATAAAAACAAAATGAAAAGAAAATATTAAGGTAACAACACGATCACACCAAAATGGTTGTTACATAAAATGGTATTTTCTTCGTTACCTAACAACTGATTTCAACGATACAATATAATATAATTCAAAGTGAAGGTATGGTAGCTTCGAAGCTAATTCATCCAAGTTGCAGCTTGTCACGCCTCGAAGCTATCCCCAGGATGCGGACAAGGGACCTAGGATCACGAGACCCCAAGCTAACCCTACTTGCATAATATAAGCATACTAAATATACTGAACTAAAGAAATATTGTGCGGAAGCTAAATCATCATAAAAACTGAAATGATGGGGAATACCCATAAACCATATGGATGTATAAAACTGAGAGTTTAACAACAACTGAAAAAGTCAAACTCAAAGACTAATTTTGAATCTAACTATGTCTGAAAATAGACTCTAACTGACTAAAAGTGCTGGGACATGCCCCAGCTAAATCTAGCAAAAACTGAAACTAAAACTAAAAGTAAAGGAAACATGTATGTCGTCCTCGGAGAATGTGGACTCACCACTGATACTGCTGAGCTAAAGATCGGGAACCGATCTATGCGTGATCCGGAAGCTGAGGACCTGAACCTACATTATGAGAAGATGTAGCACAGAGTATGCATTAATACTTGAAAGGTACTGAGCATGCATGATAGAGTAAAGTTGAATAAAACATATAACTGAACAAAACAATAGAGCAATGATATAATCTGAACATGATAAGGATACTAACAATATTGAACATGAACTAACTGAATGCAATGACCAAGTTTATAACATGTTGGAACTGAATACTGAACTGTACTGATAACGTGGTCAATGCAATAGATTCTGACTCAACTATGGGAGCTACTAATAACTGACATACAACCACATGAGCTAAATGTGGAGTCCGATGTATACGTCTCATCGAAAGGACCCAATATACCCTGCCAGTCGCCAGAGGTATAGAGGCATGACTGGTGTGATCACTAAAATGATGCCCAGAGAGGGGACTTACAACCTACGGGGCACATAGTTCTGGGACTTGAGGGTGACTGACCCTAGTCCACTCGGTATTAATTTTCTCCCAATTGATTATGTAATTTAGCAATTTATCATTGAAATATTGTAATTCTGGATAGCTCAAATACTGACATGCTGACTGAAAATGCAACATTAATATAATGATAATAAAACATATATAACTGGAGCATGTATAACTGAATAAATTGATCTAGCATGTGCAATTCATGAACTAAAAGAACTACATAGCTAGGGTTCTGAAATTATGAAGAAATTTAGACTAAACCATACTAAAATCATGATAATTTGATTAGGATCATTAAAGTAACTAATTCGTATTGATCTGCTAAAATTCTAGAAACCCTAGGTCTAGATAATATTGAGGAAATAAAGAATTTGACTGAATTTTAGGGACCTAATGGGCGAAAGGAACCCACTAGTGAAATCCCACATACCTGGTGACGAATTCCATGGAAAAATCTTTCAATTTCGGGTTGAAACTGATGAAAACTTGTTGCGCTCTTGGACTAGGGTTTGGTCGACTCTTTCTCCTTCTACTCGTTCAACTTGATGAATTTTAGGAGAATGATTTGACTTAAGTAAAGTCTAATTAAGTTACTAGGCTTAAACTGACCAAAACTACGTAGTTTAGGCGTTAAACGACGTAGTTTAGGGGTCCAATGCATAAGAAAAAGACCAAACGACCCCTGAGTAAAGAGATGTCGGGGTCACCGACGGACCTGACCAGCAGACCATGGATGGATCGACGGTCCGTGTTGGTCAACCGTAGAGGGGTTCTGGGAGTTGAAATCTGGGGTCAGACCTACGGCCCTGGAAAAATTTGTTGGGTCTTTCTAGGACTGAAGGCTGGGGTACCCATAGCCCTGGACCATGGACCGTGGCCTAGACCTACGGTCCGTAGGTCCCGCGTTGCCTGACCCTTAGCTGATTTTTTGGGGGTTTCTGGGTGGAGGGTTGCATATGGTGAACCACGGACCACCAGGAAGGACCGTGGGTCACCCTACGATCCGTAGGTGGCACTAGCTTAAGATGGAGGGAAAGACCTGCAGACCCTACCACAAAATACTGGAAGCTGATTTCTGACTGAACTAAGTTCTAAGAACATGCAAATACACTGAAAATGCAAGTGCAAACTGAAGGAACATGATACTAAGACTGAAACTACGCGTGAATGACTGAAAAACTGGAGAGAAACTATTACCTCAAGCTGGAGTGGAATCGGAAGGAAAGAGATGAGGATGCTTGGCCTTCATTGCTGCTTCTGCTTCCCAAGTAGCTCCCTCTACGGACTGACTCCTCCACAAAACCTTAACTGGAGCGACTTCTTTGTTTCTCAACCTTCTAACCTGACGATAGAGAATCTCAATTTTCACATCCTCATAGGTGAGACTATCCTTCACAACCACACTTTCTTAAGGTACTATAGATGTTGGGTCACCCACACACTTCTTCAACAATGAAATGCTAAGAACTGAATGCACTACCGCTAGTTCTGCTGGCAACTCTAACTCATAAGCCACTTTACCAAATCTTTTAAAGATCTTGTAAGGGCCTACATATCTAGAACTGAGCTTCCCTTTCTTGCCAAATCTCATCACCCCCTTCATAGGTGACACATTCAGGAAAACCCAATCATCAACCTGGAACTCTAATTCCCTTCTCTTTACATCTGCATAAGACTTCGGGCGACTTTGGGTTGTCTTAAGTCTATCTCTAATGAGTTGCACTTTCTCCATGGCATCATGAACTGAATCTGACCCTATCAAGGTTACTTCACCCACTTCAAACCAACCAATTGGAGATGTACATCTACTCCCATACAATGCCTCATAAGGGGACATCTGAATATTGGAATGATAGCTATTATTGTAGGCGAACTTTATAAGAGGAAGGTAATCATCCCAACTACCCTTGAAGTCGATCACACAAGCTCTCGACATTTCCTCTAAGGTCTGAATGGTATGCTCTGCCTGACCATCCGTCTGTGGATGAAATGTTGTGCTAAGATTAACATGAGTACCAAGACCTTTCTGAAATGACTTCCAGAAATGAGAGGCAAACTGAGGGTCTCTATCTGAGATGATAGACAAAGGGACCCCATGCAACCTGACTATCTCATTAATGTAAAGCTTGGTGTAGTCCTCCGCCGAATCTGTAGTCTTGACAACCAAAAAGTGTGCAGACTTAGTAACTATGTCAACAATCACGCAAATGGATTCATGATGTTTGCGAGTACGAGGTAATCTTGTAATGAAGTCCATGTTGATCACTTCCCACTTCCAAGTAGGAATGTTTCTGATGTTCTACTTTCACTTGCTGGCAATTTAGGCACTTAGCCACAAAATCTACTATATCTCTCTTCATGTCATTCCACCAAAAAACTTTCCGCAGATCACAGTACATCTTAGTGGTGCCTAGATGAATAGAATATCTGGAATTATGGGCTTCTGCAAGAATATGTTACCTCAACTCACCCACCTTAGGAACACAAAATCGGCCCTGATAGCGAAGCACGCCAACTCCCCCTTGGGAGAAAACCTCAACTCTCTGCTAATGGATTGCACCCTTTAGTTGAAGCAATATCAGATCACTGTCTTGCTTTTCCTTAACCTCCACTACCAATGAAGATTTTGACCCATTCTGAACTGTTACACAACCATCTGATATGCTCATAAGACGAACTCCAAAGCGAGAAAGCCTGTGAACATCCTTTGCTAGCTCTTTTATTTCTTTCTCAACGTGTGCTACACTACCCATAGATAATCTGCTAAGAACATCTGCTACTACATTGACCTTACCAGTATGGTAATTCACACTTATATCATAATCCTTGAGGAACTCAAGCTATCTCCTCTGGCAAAGATTCACCTCTTTCTGGGTGAACACATACAGAAGGCTCTTATGGTCTGTGAACACATCTACATGAACGCCATACAAGTAGTGTCTCCAAATCTTAAGTGCAAACACCACTGCTGCAAGCTCAAGGTCATGAGTTGGATAGTTCTTCTCATGCACCTTAAGTTGTCTGAAAGCATAAGCTATAACCTTACTTCGCTGCATCAACACACAACCTAGGTCGACTCTGGATGCATCACAATAGATCACATAACCGTTTGAACCCTCTGGTAGAGTCAAAACAAGAGTTGTAGTCAACCTAGTTTTCAATTCTGCAAAGCTTTTCTCACAATCATCTGACCACTGAAACTTAACCTTTTTCTGAGTCAACTTAGTCAATGGAGAGGCTATGGATGAAAATCCTTCCACGAACATTCTGTAATAACTAGCCAAACCCAAGAAACTTCTGATATCTGTAGGAGATGTAGGTCTGGGCCATTGTTTCACTGCTTCTATTTTCTGAGAATCCACTCAGATCCCTTCGCTAGACACAATATGACCAAGGAAAGCAACAGATTGCAACCAAAACTCACATTTGCTAAACTTAGCAAATAACTGGCGATATTTGAGAGTTTGCAGGAAAACCCTCAAATGATTTGGATGTTCTTCCTCATTCCTAGAGTAAATGAGGATATCATCAATAAAGACAATAACGAGCAAGTCCAAATACTGCTTGAACACTATGTTCATTAAGTCCATGAAAGCTGCAGGAGCATTGGTTAGTCCAAATGACATAACTACAAATTCATAATGACCACACCGAGTTCTGAAGGCTGTCTTCGAAATATCACTATCTTTGACTCTAAGATGATGATAACCAGATTTGAGGTCTATCTTTGAGAAATGACTAGCACCCTGAAGTTGGTCAAACAAATCATCAATCCTGGGGATGGGATACTTATTCTTGATTGTGACTTTGTTCAACTGCCTATAGTCAATGCACATCCTGAGAACCATCTTTCTTTTTCACGAACAAAACTGGTGCACCCCATGGGGAAATATTGTGTCTGATGAAGCCCTTATCTAGAAAGTTTTTTAACTGTTCTTTCAATTCCTTAAGCTCAGATGGAGATATTTTGTAAGGAGGAATAGAAATAGGCTGGGTATCTGGAAGGAGATCAATTCCAAAGTTGATTTTCCTTTCGGGAGGAACTCCGAGAAGATCTTCTGGAAACACTTTTGAGAACTCATTAACTATTGGAACTGACTCAAGAGCTGGGGTTTCAGAGCTTGAATCCTTAACCCAAACTAGATGATAGAGATAACCCTTAGATATCATAATTCTATCTTTAAGGTAAGAAATGAAACGACCCATAGGCGCTAAGCTACTACCCTTCCATTCTAAGATTGGTTCGTCTAGAAACTAAAACCGAACAATCCTAGTTCTACAATCGATTGAGGGGTAACAAGAATGTAACCAGTCCATGGCTAGAATGATATCGAAGTATACTATTTCTAAATCTACAAGATCTGCTGAGGTGACTTTCTGGGAGACTGTGACAGGGCAATTTATGTATACTCATCTAGCTATAACTGGGTCACCGACTGGAGTAGAGACTGAGAAGGGTTCTGAAAGAGTTTCTAGACTAACATTGAAGTTGACGGCTATATAAGGAGTTACAAAGGAAAGAGTAGCCCCTGAATCTAACAAAGCATAAACATCTAAGTTAAAAACTCGTAGCGTACCAGTGACTACATTAGGAGAATCTTCTTGATCATGGCGAGCCTGAAGAGCATACAACCTGTTTTGGTGGTGTCCGCCACCTGTACAAGATGAGTTACCCTGCTGAGTCGGGCGACCTGCTGGTGTTGCTGAAGTTGTAGACTGAACTCTACTATTATTTCCCCCATTGACCCTGTTTAGCAGAAGGACAATCTCTCAACCTGTGACCAGTCTGACCACACCCAAACCATCCTTCCTTTCCTGCAAGACACTCGCTCGGATAGTTATTACCACACTTTGGACAAGTTGGGTAGGTTCTGGTGCTTGAAACACTCCCCTGAGACTTAGATCCTGATGCCCTACCTTCCTGATCACGTTGGAACTTGGAGGATGGAATACTAGCTGATGAAGGTGCTGGAGCTGAAGACTTTTGCTGAAACTGCGAGCGATTTCCACCATCTGATTTCTGTTGAGAATACTCATAATTGCATGTTTTAACCTTCTTATTCTCCTTAGCCTGTTCCCTAAGCTTATCTCCCTCAACCTGCTGAGCATGAGTCATGATCCTATAGATGTTCATATTTTCCAGCAACATAGCATTCCTACACTCTGTTTTCACTAAGTTAGATACTCCATATAAAAACTTATTCATTTGAGCCCTAGAATCGGCAACCATGTGAGGAGCATACCTGAAGAGTTGGGTGAACTTGAGCCCTTATCCCTAATACTTATGCATTATTATCCCATTGATTCATTGGATGTGCTCATTTCAATTGCATTGAATGTTAACTTGGTTTAAGACTGTGCATCGGACCGGGTTGTACCGATACCGTTTTGGTACCATTTCGGCTTGTTCCGATCCAGTAGTATTTGGGATGGAATGGGATACATTGAATCGGTACACGGAACGAAACGGTATAATGGTTTGGTACCGGTACCGGTTCATCCCGATTTCAATCTGATCCGGTTCGGTCCCGATAAATTATTTTTAATTAAAATTAAAAATAGTATTTGTGTCATTGTTTTATACTTTTATTAGCATTTCTTTTTTATTTATTTAATTTTTTAAAATTACTAACTTAAGTTATTTAAATTACAAGTTAAAAGTATAACTTAATAACTTATAAACTTCAAAAGATTCAAATCTTGAAAACTTATAACATAAGCTCAAAAATTTAAAAAAAACATTATTAAACTTAACTTACAATCTTATATAAGTAAAAATTAAAAAAAATATAACTTTAAAATAAACTTAAGTAAAATTACATTATAAATTTTAAAAGTTAAATATTGTAAACTATTAAACTTAGAAAAATAAAAAATATTCATATTTTTGTAATTCAAAATAACTCAAAAAGAAATATTTTTTGAAATAGCTATATGTGCCGTCCCGTTTATCCCATCCCGTTCCGGTCCATTTCGGTGTATAGTGGGACGGAACGGAACAGAGCCTCCATCCCGGTAATTTCGGTCCGGTTCATCCCGGTACCGGTCAACAACCCAGTCAAACCGTCCCGTTTCGGTCCGGTACCGGTTCATTCTGGTCCGATGCCCGGCCTTAGTCTTGGTTACATGAGATTTTCTTTGTTAATTGGTTTAGATGAAAATTGTTTGATATACAATTAGTCGTTAGATTAGAGCAAAAGATAGTCTAATCCGACTAATTTTTCTTTTAAGGATATGAGCTAGGCATAGTCTATCCTCTCAAGCAATGTGTGTTGTTTTTATTTGAAAGGGTCTTGGAGTTTGAGAGAATCCAAGGGACATACGTTTGATAGTTCGAGAGAATATCGAACGTAGCCTACAAAAAATGCTATCCATGTGATGACAAATTTGGAATTAGTAAAATTTTGCTTACTCCGTTGAAACCCCATCGCACCGCACACACCCCTAGTAGTCTCCAATCTTTTGTAAAACCCTTTTGCATTATTTCGTAGCTTGTGTTTCATGATATTGATAGTTTCGAATTATTTCCTGAACTCGTGTGCATGTGTCCTTGTTGATTCGATCTCGACCTCATGATTGCCCTAAAAATAAGATATAGTTGAACGTTTATCAAATGCATATCATGATGTACTGTAGTAGCATATTCTACGCATATTGAGGATAAATGATTATCAAGTATTGAACTGAAATGTGGTCAAAATATGTTTGATATGTGGTCACATCGATAGAATCCACTACACTACGACCATTTTTAGTAAAAGATCATATATCCTTGTAAAGTACAAATAACGATCAGTTTTATGCATTGAGAAGTAGACTCAAAGTCCTTTAATTTAATAGGTAGTGCATCACGTAACTCTTCATAATGTAGGAGATATCCTAGTTTGAAGTTGAACCTTTTGTGAGCTTATATGAACACTTAAGCAATGTGGAAGCCTTAAACCCAACTGTGATGGACAATGTTAGAGTTCTTACTGTTTATGAAGTCACTCACGGTGCGTAAATCACTCCACAAGACATTTAAATGACTACATTTTGAGAAATTTTACTCTACAAAGAAAATCGATTGTGAAGCAATTCACGATCTGCAAGTCCCTTAGCAAAAAACATCAGAAGTATAATTGAAGAAGACAACCTTGAAAGAATTCCTCCTTAGTTGTAGATACAATCGTACATTCAATTCATTGTTAGTGAATTGTTGCACCACTCTAATCTTGAGAAATTCTGAGAAGATCACAACGTTGATGCTTAGCTATTATATACTCCCTCCGTCCCATTTTATGTGAGGTAGTTTTACTTGGCACGGACAGTGGCGGAGCCAGGATTATCGTGGAGGGGTTCAACATATAAAGAAGTAAATAAAAAAATGGGGCAAAACAGATCGGGGAAGAAAAAAATTACCCTTAATCCGTTAAATTTAATTTGCCTTGTCATGCCGCGTTTAATGTTTCTTCCTACTTTTACGTGATTTTTTTCTTTTATTTTTTATTGTTTTACTTTACTTTGAATTTTTAAAATGAATTAAATTAGTATTCATTCAATCATATGTTACATTAAAAATTGTCTAATACTCTTTACAAATGTGTGGGGATTGAGTTACTAATATTATAATGTATATTAAAAAAAAAAAAATGGCATCGCCAATTTTTTGTTCATTTATTCAATTTAAAAGATTTTCAATCGGTGAAAAAAAACAAATAAATTAAATAAATGTAGTTTACATCTCTCTAGAATAGAAATGAAAAAATGAGAAAGAAATATCATGAATAATCATGCCTTTCAAATTTATTCGTTCGATTAAGTTTAGTTTAACTTATCTTTAAAATATTTTTTCTCTATCTCAATTTCAAGTTTAAGAATAGTTGACAGTTTTTTAAAAAGTTCCTTTGAATTACTATATAAAAAGAGAATGACGTAAAATAAAATGAGCAATAGAGATAAAAAAGAATAAAATACAAAAAATGAAAATAATGTGCCTAATAAATTCGAACAAATGAATATTGAAAATGAGAAATAACATTAATAATAATAATAATAATAATAAAGCTCCAGGCCAAAAATGTTGAGCCCATCTCAGCCTTGCTATTTGATTTTCCAAATGAAGAAAACAAAAAAAAAAGTGTTGTTGTGCGGAATCGAACCCAAAAAGTCTAGGCAAATTCTTGAACCCCCTTTGCCACTGAGCTGGCCTCTTTACATGTATTGAGGGGGTTCATTTTAATATATATACACATAAAAATATAATTTGACCTTATATATACGGTGTAATTTTTCGATCAAGGGGGTTCGGGTGAACCCCCTAACCATCATGTAGATCCGCCCCTGGGCATGGAGTTTAAGAAAGAAAGGAAAACTTTTAAAACTTGTGGTCCAAAATGAATGATAGAAATTTGTGTGGCTGTAAATCATTTCATTAAGGATAAAATAGACATTTTATAGCTAAATTATTACTTAATATAGAAATGTATTATTCTTTTTGGAACTGACTAAAAAAAAAATAAGTCACATGAATTGGAACCGAGGGAGTACTTTTTGTCATTGGATAAACTGCTTAATTGCACTAAAAGTGCATGTCATGGTAATGGCTTCAAAATAGGTTGTTAATAGAGGCAGGAAAGCAATGTCTGAAAAAGTCACAAATGAAATATGGTCAAACACAATTTCAACTATTCATAATGGAAAATGGTCATATCTATCCTTGTATTTTTTCGAAAAGGGTTATATTTGTTATTCGTCATACTTTTTTGATATATTAGCCCCTACCATCAAACTTAAGCCTCATATTTTCCCTTAGACAATTAAGTCTCATATTTCCACTTTTATCATCCTATGTGGTGTCTACGTGGCACACCTACATTGATATAGTATATATATAATACTACATATATCCTATTTTAAATTTCTTTCTAATTTAATTATTATACCCACCCATTTATCACATAATAAAACCTAACTCCTAATATTTCATCAATTAAGATTTATAAATGGAGCTAAGGGTCTGTCAATGGTATCCTTGTAAAAGAGGACAATTTAAATCATCCATAATGCTGCTAATTCTCCCCTTTGGAGAGTATTCTCTAAGTCCTAAACTTTGTGTTGCTCATCATAAGTTTATTTTAATTCAAACATAATATAAATCATCTCACAAACTAAATTGTGTATACATAAGGATGACCAAAGTGGGCATGATGCTTAATCCATCATAAACCCTTGGTTTTTCCTATAAATATCAATCGTTATTTTCTCTTGGGAAAGTGACAATGAAAGAGTGTTAGGAGTGGGTTTTATTATGGGGTAAATGGATGGGTATAATATTGGGTTGGTATAATAATTAAATTAGGAGAAAATTTTAAGTATAAACTAGCACAATTATGAGAGTATTTGCATGCTATCCAAACATAAGACTTAACTGTTCAAATATAAATATGTGCATAAATTTGGATAGCAAATACAAATATATCAAAAAGAAGTATGATGAAAGTCAAATATAATCATTTTCTGAGAGTATAAGCATAATTACGACCATTTTTCATATTTATACAAAGTCAAAAATAACTTTAATTAAATTTCTGACCAAACTCAACTTCAATTTTCGAATATTATTTCTTAAAAAAAATTACAATGATACATAATCAAAACACCCATAATTTTGGGTGTGTTTGGTTATGGTATGAAGGAAAATGTTTTCATAGAAAATGTTTTCTTGGAAAATAAGTGGATAAGAATTATTTTCTCATGTTTGGTTGGTGAATAAAAAAATAATTATGAAAAATACTTTTTAATGTTTGGTTGGTGAATGAAAGATATTTTAAAAATATCTTTTATTTTTGGCTTGAGACTAAAAAATATTCTTTAGAAAAATAATTTCTGATTCGAAAATCAATCCCGATAATTGATCTAAGACCCGACCCTGACACCCAAACTAGGATAAGACCAACGACCGTTCCAAAATTCGACCCTGAGATTTGACCTAGGAATCTGACCCAGGAAACAAAAATTCAAATACAATTTTTTTTTAAAAAAATAATTTGATAGGGTCGCGGGGATGATGTCTTTGGGGGGGGGGGGTGAGGCGGCGTAGAAAATGATTTTTTTTTTAAAATTTGAAATATTTTTCAAAACTAATTTTTTTAAAAAATTTGAAATATTTTCTAAAAACATTATTTTTTAAAAAAAGATAGTGATAGCATGGGTGGCGGATGGAATTGGCATAAAAATGATTTTTTTTTAAAAAATTACAGATATCTTTCAAAAAAAAATTTCAAATTTCAAAAAATAAAAACTGATGAGGTGGCCTGGGTGGGGGTGGCGCCGAAGGGGGGGGTTGAGGGTAGGGAATGGCGTAAAAATGAAAAAAAATAAATTTGAAATATTTCTCAAATACAATTTTTTCTTATAATATTTTTTGACAGAAAAGGCCTAAGTGGGGGAGTGACGTAAAATTTTATTTATAAAAAAATTGAAATAATTTTCAAAAGCAATTTGTTTTGGGGTGGGGGTATGGGGTTAAATGAGGTAAAAATATCTTATATGGCGAATTTTTATTTGAAAAAAACGTCATTTTCCTTAAATGTTAAAAAAGGGAATGAATTTGGAAAATATTTTCTAAACAATTAAGTGAAGGAGAAAACGTTGTAAAGGTGAAAAGAGTAGTCAAAGAGGGTGGTAGAACAAAGAAAAGATGCCTATCTAATTTTGAGTTGAATGTTGATTTTACATAGAGAGCAATAAAACTTTATTCAATGGTGGGAGAGTGAGATTCACCTCAGAAACGCCAAAAACTGTTTGATTATATGAATGTAGCTACATTCATATTATTTTCCAGTACGACCTCATTTTCTTATTCTCAAATTCTGACACCTTTTTCTCTCTTGAAAAGATAAGGGGATGATGTCTTCACGTGATGTCCATAACTTGCTGCTAACTTGTTATTCAAGGTCATCTCTTTTGACATCAAAAGCCTTCTAGTGAGTACTACTATTATTATATTTCCACCCACTCACGAATTATTATATATTATCCGTACTTTGCTGCTCGTGGGTTTGTTTTTTCAAAAAAAATTAATCTATTTTATATGGAGGTGGACGGCATATGAAGATTGAAGCTTATGCTAATTTTGGGGTGCATCAACTGACACCAAATAACTATGTTTGGAAAGGAAACAATCGGGCAACGTCTCACTTGTTTCTAGTAAAGTCTCTCTCACTTTCTATCTATCTATTTATAGAGATTCGTAAACGTACTGTGTATATGAGCTTTGACAAGCGTGTATTTAATGGTATCGATAAATCTTTAACTCCTCTCGAGATATCGAAGTTTTTTGGGGAGTTTCAGACGAGGAATAGCAGTTTATTTGCTTCAGATTCAGACCTACAATTCACCTGAAACCTACTACTTTGTTGTTGCTTCTGAAAGGTAATTTCTTTCATCTTCAACTTTCACTAATTACTTTTCTCTGCAAATTCAACTTTCAAGGCTACAGTACTATATAGGGTGATAAAGAAGTTGAATTATCAATAGGCTGTGATTAGTTTGTTAATCCAGCAAAAAACAACTATTTGTCTGCATCTTCTAGTTTCTTAGTTATATATAGTTGAATTATCTAGGGCTAATTTTTGGATCCCGAATTACCTTACTTACTCGGTTAAACTCGTTTGTTTTAAACATATCATCCCTCCTGCTGAAGTGGGGAGGGGATGGGCTCTATTCTTCAGTGGATGGAAAATGTTATGCTGCAAATAGTGATTTGATGTTTCATATTGATGAAAGGTAGAGCCTTTACAATAAATCATCCATGTGTTTTTTCCTATGTTTGTTGATATAAAACTTAATTCTGTTATAATGACTTTGACAGTTCCTATTTCAACTTTGTAGCTTCAATGTATAATGTTAATCATCTGTAGTAATTATTTTGTATGTTCTATTTAGATTTGAGTCCAAATGTCGTCTTCAAGACCTAGCCAATCTTCCACCACTTCATCAAGATCAAAGCACAGTGCTAGGATCATTGCACAGACCTCTGTAGATGCAAAGTTGCATGCAGACTTTGAGGAGTCAGGTGATTCCTTTGACTATTCAAGCTCAGTGAGGGTTACAAGTGTCGCTGGGGATGAGGAAAGACCAAAGTCAGACAAAGTTACCACCGCCTACCTACATCAGATCCAAAAGGGCAAATTTATCCAGCCATTTGGTTGTCTGTTAGCCCTGGATGAGAAAACATTAAAGGTCATAGCATTCAGCGAGAATGCCCCTGAAATGCTGACCATGGTTAGCCATGCTGTTCCAAGTGTTGGTGAGCATCCAGTTCTTGGCATCGGGACTGATATCAGAACGATCTTCACTGGTCCTAGTGGCGCAGCATTGCAGAAAGCCTTGGGGTTTGGGGAGGTTTCTCTGTTAAATCCTGTCCTTGTTCACTGCAAAAATTCTGGGAAGCCATTTTATGCAATTGTTCATAGGGTTACAGGTAGCTTAATCATTGATTTTGAGCCTGTGAAGCCCTATGAAGTTCCCATGACTGCTGCAGGGGCCCTGCAGTCATATAAACTTGCAGCCAAAGCCATTACTCGCTTGCAGTCCTTGCCCAGTGGCAGTATGGAAAGACTTTGTGACACAATGGTTCAGGAGGTTTTTGAACTCACAGGTTATGACAGGGTGATGGGATATAAGTTTCACGATGATGATCATGGAGAGGTGGTGTCTGAGATCACAAAGCCTGGCCTCGAGCCTTACCTTGGTTTACATTATCCTGCTACAGATATTCCACAGGCTGCACGGTTTTTGTTTATGAAGAATAAGGTCCGGATGATTTGTGATTGCCGAGCAAAGCATGTGAAGGTAGTCCAAGATGAGAAGCTTCCATTTGACTTAACATTGTGCGGCTCTACTCTTAGGGCCCCTCACTACTGCCATTTACAGTATATGGAGAACATGAATTCAATTGCATCACTTGTAATGGCAGTTGTGGTCAATGACGGGGATGAAGAAGGAGAAAGCTCTGATTCTTCACAATCTCAAAAAAGAAGAAGGCTATGGGGCCTGGTTGTTTGTCACAACACGACCCCAAGGTTCGTCCCCTTTCCACTGAGGTATGCATGTGAGTTTCTTGCACAAGTCTTTGCCATACACGTTAACAAGGAACTGGAATTGGAAAATCAATTCCTTGAGAAAAATATTCTGCGTACTCAGACTCTCTTGTGTGATATGCTGATGCGAGATGCTCCCCTAGGTATCGTGTCACAGAACCCCAACATTATGGATCTTGTCAAATGTGATGGTGCTGCTTTGCTCTATAAGAATAAGATACATCGATTAGGAATGAACCCAAGTGACTTTCAGCTGCATGATATAGTATCATGGCTTTGTGAGTATCATACAGATTCCACAGGCTTGAGTACGGATAGCTTGTATGATGCTGGTTTTCCTGGGGCTCTTGCTCTTGGTGATGTAGTCTGTGGTATGGCGGCTGTGAGAATATCTGATAAGGACTGGCTGTTCTGGTACAGGTCACACACTGCTGCTGAAGTTAGATGGGGTGGTGCAAAGCATGAACCTGGTGAGAAGGATGATGGCAGGAAAATGCATCCTAGGTCATCATTCAAAGCATTCCTGGAAGTTGTCAAGACAAGGAGTATACCCTGGAAGGACTATGAGATGGATGCAATCCACTCTTTGCAGCTCATACTAAGAAATGCTTTCAAGGATGCTGATGCTGTGAATTCAAATACCAATTCCATCCACACGAAGCTTAATGATCTAAAGATTGATGGAATGCAGGAACTAGAAGCAGTGACAGCTGAAATGGTCCGCTTAATTGAAACAGCTTCAGTTCCTATATTCGCAGTTGATGTTGATGGGCAGGTTAATGGATGGAACACAAAAGTTGCTGAATTAACTGGTCTTCCTGTTGATGAAGCAATTGGGAAACATCTGCTCACTCTCGTGGAGGATTCATCAGTTGATACCGTGAATAAGATGTTGGAATTAGCATTGCAGGGTACGTATCTTTGTGCATTCCCCCCTCTGTGTTATGTTGATGTTACGACTCTTTTCGTGAAGATTGATTTTCTACACTATTTAATTTTTTTGAATATTATTAATGATTTTTGTCTATCCATTCAGTTAAATGAATTATGTACCAAAAAAGATTAATTTTCCACACTAATTAATTATTTTGAATATGATTTGTTCACATGATTTTTGTCCATCCATTCAGTTACATGAATTATGTACCAAAGATTTAACTGAATACACCATTCCTTTAACCAGGGAAAGAGGAAAGAAATGTAGAGTTTGAAATAAAAACACATGGGCCGTCGAGGGATTGTAGTCCAATCAGCTTAATTGTGAATGCATGTGCAAGCAAAGATGTTCGGGATAGTGTTGTGGGTGTGTGCTTTATTGCTCAGGATATAACTGGACAAAAAAGTATCATGGACAAGTTCACCCGAATCGAAGGTGACTATAGAGCGATTATCCAAAATCCTCACCCATTGATCCCACCAATATTTGGCACTGATCAATTTGGCTGGTGTTCTGAATGGAACTCTGCGATGATCAAGTTAACTGGATGGCGGCGTGATGATGTCATGGATAAAATGCTGCTAGGGGAGGTTTTTGGGACACAGGCAGCTTGCTGCCGTCTCAAGAATCAAGAAGCTTTTGTGAATTTCGGAGTTATACTAAACAATGCTATCACTGGTCAAGAATCTGAGAAGATTCCTTTTGGTTTCTTTGCACGTTACGGGAAATATGTGGAGTGCTTACTCTGTGTGAGCAAAAGGTTAGATAAAGAGGGTGCAGTCACGGGACTCTTTTGTTTCCTGCAGCTTGCAAGCCATGAGTTGCAACAAGCTCTTCATGTTCAACGATTATCAGAACAAACTGCGTTGAAAAGGTTGAAAGTATTAGCTTACATAAGGAGGCAAATTAGGAATCCTCTTTCTGGGATTATATTCTCTCGGAAGATGCTAGAGGGGACTAGTTTGGGCGAAGAGCAGAAAAATATACTGCATACAAGTGCACAGTGTCAGCGTCAGCTCAACAAAATTCTTGATGATACAGATCTTGATAGCATCATAGAGGGGTACGCTACACTCATTTTATCATACATTATGTGTTTTAGTTTCAATACCCTGAGTTCCTTTCCGTTCATCCTTTTTTAGTTAAAACTTGATCAAGGTATGATGATTTTGTAGCAACAGGTAAATGCTTGGATTTGATCTATGCAAGAATGGATACCTTTTGCAGTAGAAGTGTTGTTCTTGGAGTATATTTTTGTGCATTTGATACGATATTAAGTTTTCTTTGCTGGATTATAGCTTTCTTGTCCAATATTTATTGTTTTTAGTTTTATGTTTATCACTTTAAATGATTTTCTACACTGTAATATTTTTGCTCTTCCTCTAATCTCTTACCAGTTATTTGGATCTGGAGATGCGTGAGTTTAAGCTGCATGAGGTATTGGTAGCATCTATAAGTCAAGTCATGATGATGAGCAATGGAAAGAATATAATGATCTCGAATGACATGGTTGAAGATCTTCTTAATGAAACTTTATATGGAGATAGTCCGAGGCTTCAACAAGTCCTAGCTAACTTTTTGTTAGTATCTGTGAACTCTACACCAAGTGGTGGCCAGATTAGTATTTCAGGCAGGCTAACTAAAGATCGCATAGGAGAATCTGTTCAGCTTGCTCTCTTGGAATTCAGGTAAATCCATGACAGAAAAATCAGAAGTTCTTTTTTTTTTTTACCTTGACCAGATATCTGCTGTCCAAGTTAGCATCTCCCGCGAAAACATAAAAGGTTGAGGGTTGTCTACACAATCCATTGACATCTAAGCATTTCAAAATCCATCTTTAGGCTTAAAAACTAACCAGTATCTCTCTCAACACCTGTGATTGATATGTTATTTCTGTCCTCAGTAATTTTTGTTTGATAGTGTATTTATTCTCTATCAAAAAGTTTTGCTTGAACTCCAATGTCTCAATGTGTTTGAAGTCCTTATATTGCCATAGCATTTGATCCTTGACAGTTGAAGCTGCTACTTCCTTGTCTTCTCTCCATTTATTTTGTAAACATTGATTGCAAAATTGCTAGTTTAATTACAAAATAAATTCTAATTCTATATTTTTCACAATTTTATTAAAAATTGTTCTGTCGGCCTAAACATCCTTCACTCACTATTTTATCAGAGAGCCGAGTATCTGAGTAGGACTTTTCAAATTCAAAGAGAAGTGTAATATGCTCTCCAACTGTTTCAAGATTATTCCTAATTCATTCTTTGGACAAACGAAAAATCAACCTTCAACGTTGAGGTTTTAGTGTTGAGTTTTCCATCTAGTACTTGAACATAAAATAACCCCAGATAGCAATTAGAGTCTAGAGATTGATGAGACCAGCCTTATAAAATTATGTTAAATTGAGAAAAACAAATGAAAATCATACTTCTCTCAGAAATCTTTCAGTTGGCATATGTGGAATGGTCTTGTCCTCTATTTATTCAAGTGGCAGGAGTCTGTTCTTTCTTCATTCAGCCAAAATGCGTTCATGTGGTGATTGAGTTTTAAGGCTAAACAGATGAATTTAAATAATGACAAGAATCAGCACTATCTGTTACTTGTACATGGCTGACCAGGAGAACGACACTTCCTATTGCAGGATAAGACATACAGGGGGTGGAGTGGCAGAAGAATTGCTTAGCCAAATGTTTGGTAGTGAAGCCGATGCATCTGAAGAAGGGATCAGCTTACTTGTCAGCAGAAAACTGGTCAAGCTGATGAATGGGGAAGTTCAGTACCTAAGAGAGGCTGGGCGATCAACTTTCATTATATCCGTTGAACTCGCAGTGGCTACCAAATCAAGCTGATGATTTCAGGACCCTCTTAAGGTCCTAAACTAATTCTGCAGGTCTGTATAGTGGAGGAGGATTTCAAGTTAAAGTGTTTTATGATTTCCTCTGTGTTGTGCTCGTTCTTGTCATTTTCCCTCCTCTTTGTTACATTGTTTGCCTTTGGTTTTTGAAAGTCACTTGAACAATTGCATCTTCAGCATTTCAACATTTCAGTTTCATTAGAATCCTGATCTCACATGTCAAAATGCTGAACTTTTTATCACTTTAGTACCAGAATTCAAGATTTGATATTTCCTAAGATATTATCTTTTCTTAGAAATTCAATATAATTTAGAGATGGCAAATGGGTTGCTTGGGCGGATTTAAGATGGGTTGAATAAATAAATGGATCATTGTCTCACCTTGCCAATAGTCTACCTGAGCTAACATGGGTTGGGTCATAATGGGTTAAATGATGAGTCATAGTAGAACCCGTCCAACTCGATCTAAACTTTGTTCTTTCTCTTTCAAGGGGAGAATTACGTGATATAGCGACTTAAGACAATTAATTATCCGTTTTAATACAACTTACAAATTATTACCTAAAATAAAATAATTTCTGAAACATAGCAATCCCTTGATATTAAGCTCTAATTTTGGTAAACCTTATTCCTTCCATTATCCTCATTTTTCCATCTTCCTCCATTTCCACACACCTCATGTTACTTTCTAGTCTATGCATTTTGAGAGCAAACTCTCTCCTCTCTTACATTTTAGCATTAAATTAGCTAATAGTGCCATTCATCAAGGTACGTGCAGACATGTATGGTTTACTAGATTTTACATGACCTTCTGCAAGATGAGCCCAATCCATATTTTTCAATTCTTAAATCTTGTTAGAGAATTTTGGATGTTGCTTCACCCTAAATCCTAGCTCATATCAATAAAAGGGGTATGTATTTCATTGAAGAGACATCTTGAATCATATGACATTTGGGGTATTCCAAAGAGATTAAGGGTGTGTTTGGTATGAAGGAAAATGTTTTCCATGGAAAATGTTTTCCTTTTCCTGGAAAATAAGTAGATTTTTGACTTATTTTCTTATGTTTGGTTGGTGAGTAAAAAAGATTTTCCGGAAAAGCTAGTGTTTGATTTATGAATGAAAAATGTTTTGAGAAATATCTTTTATTTTTA
>JAJOOS010005966.1:0-41726 GCA_029582725.1 Solanum chiquidenum | reverse complement strand
GGGTCGAGGGTAGGGGTGGAAAAATAAAAATTTGAAGTAGAAAATATTTTTTTAAATAAATTTAAATTATTATTTTTTGAAGGAGGTGGGGGCTGATGGGGGGCCACGGTAGGGGGTAGGGGATAAAAAAATAAAAAATTGAAATTAGAAATATCTTTTAAAAACAACATTTCATATTGGGGGTGGTAGCTAGGGGTCTGCGGGGTAGGGGTGAGAATGGGGTAAAAAAATTGAAGTTAAAAATATTTTTTAAAAACAAGCTTTAAATATATTTTTTGGGGGTGGTTGGGGGAGGGCTGATGTGTGTAGGGACAAAATAAATTGATTTTTTCAACAAAAAAAAGTTATAATTTGAAGTTGAAAGTGAGTTTTGAAAAATATTTTCCTTAAGTTTTGAAGGGAAGTCATTTTCCTTAAATTTGAGAAAAATGAGTTGATTTGAAAAATATTTTACCCAACCAAACATAAAAAAATTGGAAAACATTTTTTGTTTTCCTTCCTACCAAACACACCCTTGTTCCCTACTATACTATACTATCTCAATCATAATCTAAACAACTCCATGCCAGCCTATCACCACTCACTACACCACACATCCTATACAACTTACAATTCTATTACTATCTTTTTATTTGTCCAATTTTAATTTTTTATTTTTGATAAATCAAGATTTTTTTTTATATTTTTTAAATCTATTATATCCTTAATTTATTTAAAGAATTATTATTTTTAAAAAAAAGATAAAACCTCTTAAATGAGTAAATTGATTATGAAATTTTATTAATTAATAGAGGTAAAATAATAAATTCACTAAGTCAATTACCTTATTTTAATAGGTGTATCAAATAAAAATGGTCAAGTAAATAGTGACAAAAGAGCATATAAAAAGAGTTTTATCTATTATTCATTTTCTCTAAATAATTTTACACATTTTGCCAAACCTCACGTATAAATATCATTTAAATAACTTAATATAATAAAATATCAATTATTTTACGCTAAGCAATATGGTAATACTTATAAATACTGGTTTCTTCTTATATTAGTTGATCATCTTACTAAAAATAATTTGTCCATTTTATTAAATTTAGAAAACATTACTTATTACTCTTGTAATTACTTTTTCTTTTAAAATATTAGCATTTATTTGTAAAATTTTCAATTTTTTTTTTATAAATTGAATTGATAAAATTATTTTTTATTTATAATTACTTCGTATGGATATAAAAGAAAAGTGATTAATAATTAATATAAATGGGATGAAGTAAAGAGAAAACCAAAAGGAAGAAGACAATACTAATACTTACTACTAATAAAATGAAGGGTCCACGCCCAACGGCAATCTCAAGAACACACTCATAAATAAATACTAATTGCAACACTCATCATTTCATCAGATCACAGGAAATGCACCATTCATCATCATAGTACTTGTCCACCGTGATTATACATTTTTATTTATTTTAATGTATTAGGACAGAAATAATTATTTATATAATCTTCATATTGTTAAGTCATGATTTCCCAACTCCATTATAATTATACACTACTCCATCTGAACCAATTTACTTGTAACATACCATTTTCAAAATTATGTGTTTTTATTAATATATCTTTATTTATTATCTTAAATAATTTTAAATGTTAATTTTTATCCAATAAATAGTTTTTCTTTAGTTTCTTTTCAATAAATAAAAAGAAAGTATATCTAAGCAATCCCAATATTAGAGTGTGTATGTGTGATAGACACTTAATTTTTTTATGTGAATTAGTTAATACCCTGTCTCTTTTTTACTTGTTCAATTTTAATTTTTTATTTGTCTTTTTTTACTTGTCATTTTTAATAAATTGAGAAAATATAAATTTTTTTATCTATTATACCCTCAATTTATTTAGAGAGTAATGAGTTTGAAAAATGTAGAACCTCTTTATTGAGTAAATTGATTTTAGAATTCTATCAATTAATAGGGTTAAATATTAAACTCACAATGTTGATTATTTTTTTAATTGGTGTATTAAGTCAAATATGAATAAGTAAATAAAGACAAAAGGAATATATTTATTTATTACTAATATAAAATGAGAAAAACATATTTACTTATACGTTGATTTTCTCTACTTTTAATTAGGATGACATAAAAGTAAGTAATAAAGATAAAATGTATAATTCATTTTATTTTTTTAAAGAAAGTGAAAAATTGATTGGGAACAAGTAATAATGAATTTGAAGGTGCTACCTGATTATACTTCCTGTTCCTATTTATTTGTCAATTTTTTCTTTTATAGTTGTCCTTAATTATTTGTCAATTTTGACAAATTAGGAAAGAATAATTTTTTTTCCTATTATATCTTTAATTAATTACTTTAAAAAAGGTAGAACCTTTTGAAAATATAAAAAATTTAATTCATCAAAGTCATAATTAATAAAAATAAAATAGTAAACTCACTATATCAATTATTTTTTTAATAGATATATTAATTTAAAAGTGAACAAATAATTAATAACAGAAAAAGTACTAAAGATTGACATGACCAAAAACTATCCTGTTGGTAACCTTCACTGTGCGTTGAGTTGCCAAAAGAGACTATTTTTTCCGTAGTTTGGGTTACATCAAGTTTAAGTTGTTCAAATTGTTTAAGAAACAATAAGAATGCTATTCTTTCACGCAAAAATCTTAGGTACGGACTTGTCTTTATCATAGAGCTCTTTAATTTTCCAATATTCATGTTGTTAAGTCAAAAATGATATGGCCCTAGAGGAGAAGGGAATTAATGTGAACAAATAAAGTAGCACTGGTGAAATCAATGAAGAAGAATATGTATTTTTCTAGAGTTATTACATTGATTAAACAATCAAGACAAAAATAGAATAGTAGGAGTTGCATTCAATTCAATGTTAGAGAGAAGGGAAAAATTGTATACACCTATTAATGTATGTATTTTACATTACATGGGATGAGGTCAAAAGTTAGTAGGTCTTCCAAGCATAAACCAGCAAAGAAAATCCAGAGGGATCCTTCAATTCATTTTCTTCTGTGCTTGCCCACTCCATTACAGAGCTACTACAACTTGAAGATCCTGAAGACAAAGATGATGAAGATGATGAACTTCTCAATACACCTTTCTTCATCATCTTTGTCTCAAACCCAAATCCACAAGATTGTTGGGACCACATCTCAACTCCATTATTCAATTCATCCAAACTTGATTTCTCAAATTTGAACATGAACAAAGCATAACCATCTTCATCATCATCAAACAACCAGTTATAAACATCCCATGACACCACTACTCCAACCCCATCTACTTCAATTCTCTCATTCCCTCTGAATTTCCATTTCAAATGCTTAATCTGCAACATCCTTTTGTTGTCCACACTGAAATACAACCTTGGATCTTCCCCAATCCTGCAATCAATTGAGATTTCTCTCTCTTTTCCACCAAACTTTGCTTTTGTTATGTACAGTTTGTTCCCACACACATGTTCCCTTCTCAGCACCATGTTCGAATTCGAATACTTATCTGGCTTTCGAGCTCGGGTCCTTGAATAAGCTTCTTTGGGTAAATCACCGACGAGAAGAACCATTTCTCCGTTAACGATAGCAGCGATGTAGAATCCAGATCGAGGTTCAGGGCCAGATCCGAATTTAGCTTTGGAAAGATCCCAAAAGATGTGAACATTGTTATCGAGCTTCTTAGATCCGTGTTTCTTCCAGAAAACAAAAGGCTTGATGTGGAGGTGGAAAGAAGGGGATAGATGAGGAGAAGAGAGGCCATTGAGGAGGAAATGGATGTGAAAAGATCTGCCGAAGAGGTTGCTTGACCAAGTTAAAGCAAAAAGGCCGAGGTGGGTGTTGTAGAGGGAGGTGGCTAGATTGGGATTAGTAGCTACTGCAACTGGTGGCTGCGGCAGAGGTAGAGCGGTGGCAGCCACTTCAATAGGGCGTCGAAAACAAGAAGGGAAAGCAGAGTAATAGTTGCGGTGTTTGGACTTGGCAACAATTTGATAAGAGGAGTCCATGGATTAAGAGAAAAATATGAGATTTGAGGTGAAAGAAAGGGATGAATATATCATATATTATGAGAAACAAGGGAAACATAAGGTTAAAGCTTAATAACCATGGAGAGCGGGGTGGGGACAATATGTTGAAAATGAAGCTATTTTTGGGGGGTTTATCATAGTCCTAGTCTACAAGGAGCAGCTGGGGTTGGAGAAGACTTTTTTTTTTTTTTTTTTTTTTTAGGGAAAAGGCTCAATAATGCCATCGAACTTTTAGAAAAAATTTATTTATGTCTGTTAAAAGTTTGGCTCATCGATGTCATTACCGTTTAAGAAAAAACTTATTCATGCTATTATTTTTTAACGATGATTTTGCAAAATCAATTTTTACACGTGGTCGAATTATAATTGGCCACGTGTAAAAAATAATTTTGCAAAACCACCGTTAAAATATTTGTTCAGAATTTTGATTTTTTTATAAAAAAAATAATGACGTGGTCGAATTATAATTGATCACGTGTAAAAAATGGTTTTGCAAAACCACTGTTAAAAAATAATGGCATGAATGAGCCTTTTCTTAAACGGTAATGACAGATATGAGCCAAACTTTTAACGGATAACATAAATGAGCCTTTTCTAAAAGTTCGATGATATATTTGAGACTTTTCTTTTTTTTTTAATTTTTCATTATTACTTTTCCAACTTGTATTCACCTCTGTCTATTTGGTCAGAGTCATACAAATGGTCAAACAAAACGAAAATTCGTCCCTCCAGGCTCCATGTATGTATACACACATACTGTTTATCTATAGCATCTATCTATTATAGGAATAAAGTAATCGACGTCTTTTTCCTAGAAAACTACATCAAACATTGTTCAAACCATCTTTTTATAATTCATGCTTAAAAATTGAAACTTTCTAATGTGAACAACGACTTCTTCTTACAACTGTTTCATTTGCGACTAAACCTCTCTTTCCATCTACTTATAAAAAAATTATTTATAAATAGATGCTATTCTATTTTTGATTTTGACTAATTTTAATTTTTTTGGCCTAAAAATAAATTCTTAAAAACACTTTATAACTTTTCCAAACATTCCTAAAACTAAAAACTAGTCTCTCAGTTCCTAATTACTCGTCATCTTTTGAATTGACACACATACTAAGAAAACAATGATTGTCATACTGAGTTTATCATTTTACTCCTATTAATATTATAAAGTGAATTAAAAATTTAAAATTTTCAAGAAATTCTACATTTTTTCAAAATTAATTAATTGAAGGTATAATACGCAAAAAAAATAATTTGTCCTTTCTTAATTTGTCAAAATAGACAAATAAAAAGAGACAACTAAATAAGAAAAATTGGACAAATAATTAGGAATAAAGAGAGTACTTAAGAGTCAAAAGCACCTAAAATAAGTTAATCCAAATAAGCAATAAATCTAGTTCAACTTTTTTTCAACAACAAGACAGGTGCATTCACGGATAACGAAATATTTTCCACAATTCCTCATCCTAAACCATTGATATTTTGACTAGTAACAAGTGCAGATTTAGGATTTCCATTTAAGGGGTATGAAAAAACGTTAAGCCTAAGATTTGAACATGGAATCTCAAGATGAGTTTTTGAACTCTTCAACCACTAAATCAACTTACACTCAAAAGATTCAAAATCAATATATAGACATAAATTCTTTAAAATACTTTATATATATATACATAATTTTTTTTTATCCAGAACCCCCTCAACTACTTGTAGGTCCACACTAATAACAATATGACACACTTATATATTTTTCTCCAACTCTAACAACTAACCATGTCCATGATTAACATCTTTTGTTGAAATGGGAAGTAACATAATGCATCCTGAAAATAGTTGTGTTAAGTTACTTATTTCACAATTTACATAGTTACTCAAACAACCTATTTCTTTGAGTATACATTGCAGTCAAAAGAACAATGGGTATCACGATCATTTCCTTTTTATAAAAGACTAACACCTTCAAAGTCTTTATGATGGCTGTATATTGCATCCAAATGCACACGCAAGTGTACACGATCATATACATAATATAAGATTTTAAATTCAAATATCGTACCACAAGACTTGTCGATTAACTATTTACTAAACTGAATTAGTGCTGATTATTTATTCAAGCAATAAAATCCAAAGGTCATATTATATGATTAAGTAATACTAAAAATAAAAAGAAGCTATCTAATGAACAATTAACAAATGAAGATCATATTTTTACGCTATCGACGAGATGAAATCGATCTAGGGTTATGGATTCGCTAGCAATTATGTTAAGTAATCACTTGAGCTGACTCTGATTTTTTATCGGGTTACTAGCTGCAGGTTGATATTGTTAAGATCATATTTTTATGTTATCGACGAGATGAAATCGAGTAGGTTATGGATTTCACTAGCTATTATGTTAAGTAATCACTTGAACTGACTCTGATTTTCTACCGGGTTACTAGTTGCAGGTTGATAGTATAATTAATTGAGCGTTTTTCAACAACTCTAAGAATACGTGAATATTTCTAATGCGTCTATTTATATGGTCATTGGTAGATAATGAAGTGCATGTGATATGTAATTGATCAAGGCTAAAAAGTGTATTCCTATCCACATTAGTGAATCATTCTCCATTCCTTAAAATGTTTACAATCAAGATCAACTTTTTTCTTATCACACACACATATTTTCTCTTTTGAGTCCAATTTACAAGTCACATAGAGTATTTGAAAGGTGATCAAACAATCAAATAATTAATCTTATCACACACACCATAATCCTAGAAGAAGAAGTATAACACCATATAGAAATTGAGGAATTACAACAAATAATCCAAAAAAATTTGCAAACATAAATAAATATGGACAAGAAAGATAAAAATAAAATGTTTCAACCTCCACAACGAATCTTATCTCTTTCTAGGTCAAAGTTATATTAAAGCCATGTTTAATAACTTTTTAGGTGTAGGAAAAAGTCCTAGATGAAATATTTGGATCCGAAATGAATTGGGAAAACACAAATTCATATTATATATCTTGTCGCGGCGGGCTAGTCGCAATAGGCTTTTTGCCTAGTGACCTCAAATTTGTACGGTTACATTCATCATTTTTCTTTGTGAGAGTGAGCGTATTTTTATGATATATAATTCCTTGATATGATATTCATGATTGTGAGTGAGATTCTATCTTATGTGAGCGACATTACATCCTTCAAGTGAATGACCATGTCTTTATTTCAATTGAGATGCATGAATGCGATAAATTCGTGTGAATCCTTAGGCAAACCTAAAGGTTGATGACATTGACTTGAGATCCTTTGAGTTATTCTTAAATGAAATATTTTTCCTTAATGATGCTTGAAAAAAAATATTTCATATGAGAATGATTTCAAAGAAGATAACATTTGCTTTATAATGATGGTGGAATCAATTGTGAGTTGTGTATGTATATAAAGTATTTTGTTTTGAGTCTTTGTCACGACCCAGGGGTATACCTAGAAGTAACACGGCGTACTTGACCCCGAAAGGGTCTCATACAAGCCCTTAGCATATCATGAACATAAGATAATAGAAAAATACGAAAAATTTAAAACTTTTTACAATCAAAGTCATTTTCATAAAAGCAAGCGGAAGTCTTTCTATACTTTGTCTCAAACCATCTACTACAACTTTAGAATAAACTCTTGGGACACAACCCATACAATAGTCTCAAAAACATGAAATAATGACATAAAGGAAATGGTGGGTTTTGTCCTCGAAGCTATGAGGACTCACCAAGATCTTCAACTCCTTATCTCCTTAGAAACCTAGCTTCAAGATAGCACTCAAGTCTCCAAACCCTACATTTGATTAGAATATAGGCAAAGTATGCGTTAGTACAAAATGTACTCAATATGTTATAGCTAGCATAACCATAAGAGCATAAGACAAGGGTTAGTCAACATAAGACATAATCCAAAATCATATGAAATACTTCATGAAACATAAATCATAAGCATAAGAGACAACATCATAATCATAATAAGCAAAGTCTCCAACATAAGCATCATATAAGTATTACTTGACTCTTAGTCATCTATACCATAATAGAACCATTCTCAAGTGACCTCAAAATCATACATGTGCAAAGCATTGAATAAACCTTGTCTCAATCACCATCTAAAACATAGGAATACAATCTTAGGGACATAGCCCTTTACATCAATAGTCTTCAATATAGAAAGTACAATAGAAGCTAGAAACAATAACATCTTGTCCTCGAACTTAAGGACTCACCAAGCCTAGGGAATAGTCAACCCAAGCTTCACTTTAAGGAAGTAGAAGTACGTCTCAACGATCAGAACCTACACTCATAATAAATGTAGAGGAAATGGGTTAGCACATAAAGTACTAAGTATGGAAGCATGCATAAAATCTTTGAAATATGATAAAAAGGACATTTTTGTTCAAAAGTATGCATTATTCAAGTTTAGAAATCAACATGCACTTTCAAGGTAAAACATAAGTCATAATCACGTTCAACTTCAAAACATAGTAACACCATCACCTTAGCAACTCTAAGGAATACTTGTGCAATGTATGGTTGGCATCCCATAATACCAACCATACTAAGTACTCCTTTGAAGCTACCTTAGTCATACATAGCATCTTTAGACTTCATCATAATCAATATTCATACATAAGGAAATAGTCATGTACATTACTTTGGACATAATGAAAGTCATTCATAGTAACCATCCATTCAACATACATGCATGCATTCATGTCTCATCATAGCATAAAGAAACTACCCCATAACACCTTACTAAGTCTACTTGTGCAATGTAAAAGTGAAGTCCCATACCCCCACTCCTACTAAGTAAAACTCATCAAGGAGTCATAGGTATAGTTCATGTCTTATTCATTATCTTTTCATATAGGGAGGAATATCCATAACCGACATAGACCATGTGAGCGACATGGAATCCGATGTCATGTAACCCCACACCAAAAGAAGGTGTCCTACTTGTCTAAGGTAGAACTAACATGTTTAGCTTTTAGGTGGATCCACTAGCTAAAGACCTATGTGGGCACATAGTTATGGGATATGGAGATTGTTTCTAGAAACCCAACCTATTGTATTGGCGGGGGAGTTTCCATCTCATGAGAATAATCTATATGACCTGGTCTATTGTATTGACGGGAGGGCCTCTACCTCATTGACCATATCCTCTCGGTGCTAAGCATTATTTCCCAAATTATACATAGTTAGTCTTGAATTGCATTTACCCTTCATTCAATACAACTCATAAAATAGCTCATAGATTCAATAAAGTGAGAATGTACTTTCAACCTTAGAATCAATCATTAACATGTGAGTAGGCCTTTCACATTATTGTTCATAGTGTTTCATGAGAATAACCTTTCAATCAACACATCAACATTATCATCATCCTAGAAAATTTACACATAATCAAGTGTAAGGGTAAGAGAAGAATGACCTCTCAACAATACCTCAATTTATACAATAGTCATAGGATCTTCACTTTCTAAGTGAATCATAAGTTCATACACAACTTTCATCAACATGTACAAACCCTGGTAACATACCCCTTCAAGGGTCATGAATCATGTTTCACAATTACACCTAGAAATACTACACTAGGCATGAATAAAACAAGATTCAATAGCTAAAATATCATAGACACAAGTCATAGTATTCACCCTGCATCAATACACCCAATCACAATTTATGAAATTGGGGTCATGGGGAAATTCATGGGTTCATGGGGAGTTTTACTGTAAAAATCACCATTAAACATCAAATCATCCATAATATAAGACAATTAACCCAATGAAATCGTTTTTAGGAAGAACCTATGGCTAAATTGAAAACCCTAGTTTTGGAAGAGTCTACCACATTCGTAATTAAGAGTTGAAGGGCTTCATGGATAAAAGTGTTCCATGAATCAAGACTCCCATACCTTAATTGAAGTTTTGCCCACGAATTGGAGTTGAGAAGATTGGTTCTTGAGCCCTATTCTTCAAGTTCTTGTTGTTCTTCAATGGAGGAACTCTAGAGAGAGAAATATTGGAGAGGAGAGGATTTTGGGGAAATATTTGGGTGTTGTGAATTAATGAGTAAAAGTGGGTGAATTTGACTTAAAAATAACTTATATAGTACCCCTAAAAATACCCAAAACGACCCCACTTTGTTTGGACATAAAAAGGAAAATACCCTAATGACCCTCATTTAAAATCCACCCTCAGGTGTCATGGACACCTTCACGAGACGTGATGAGGACCACGACTCGTGGTCCTTCTCATGAAGGTTTGGGGCAGTAGCCCCTCTAAGGTGGCATGAGTCTTTCAAGCCCAAGGCATCACCACGAGGGCCTCCACGAGCCGTGGTGAAGACCACGAACCATGGTCCTTCTCGTGGTCCTTGAGGCAGTTGCCTCGCCACTTGGGGCCCTTTGCTCATTGCCTAAGGCAACTCCACGAGCACCTCCCATGGTCGTAGTCATGACCACGGGACATGGTGATGGCCGTGGAAGTTGAGGCAGTAGCTAGGGAAAATGGTTGCCATATTTTCATGGCCAAGGCAAGACCACGAGCTGTCTTCACGAGCCGTGGTGAGGACCACGACTCGTGGTCCCACTCGTGAAGGTGGGGCAGTAGCTACAAGCTAGGGGAAAACTTTGGCCTTTGGCCTTGGCTTGGCCCCTTTGCCTTGCACTTTCCCCTTTGGTCTTGACCCAAATAACCCTCATACTCACGTTTAGGCTCTAGATTAACCTACCATTTTCCGGAGTGTTATATTATCTCCCCCTTGGGAACATTCGTCCTCGAATGACAATTTAGACACCTTACAAAAATAAAGACTAAAGACTAGCAGCCCATCATGCATGCAACATAACAAAATGTACAATTAATAGGAGGAAACATCAACTCCTTCTCAAGTCATAAACAATGCAATTACAAGGAAGTAGGGACTACATCCACAACCCAATATGCACAAAACTCGTCATTTCATATCATTTTAGGAGGAACTACCTTCTCCAACTCAAACAAGCTCAACACAACAATAAGGAGCTAATATGCCATTTCATCAAAACATAACTAAGCATGTTCAACACAACATCTCATGAAGTCAACTATGCAATCATCATACTAAAGTTCAAACCAACATGAGGAACATAAAAGCCTTGAAAACTCAATTTATACTAAATTATGAATTCTCACAAGAACATGCATATTATAAGGAAATCATAAGGAACACTCATAGCACAATTGACTTCCAAAGCACCAAACTCAAGAAAATTGCTTACCTCAAGTTGGGATAGGAGTAAAAGGAAAAAGATGAGGATAGCGGGACTTCATATCGGCCTCGACCTCCTATGTAGCACCCTCAATTAAGTGATTCCTCCATAAAACCTTAACGGAAACAACCTCTTTGTTTCTTAACCTCTTAACTTGCCGGTCCAAAATCTTAACCGGGACTTCTTCATAAGAGAGGTTCTCATAAACTCCTAAACTCTCTAAAGGAAGTATGGACACCGGATCACCAATGCACTTCTTAAGCATGGAAACATGAAACACTGGGTGAACCGGAGCCAACTCATTTGGCAAGTCCAATTCATATGCAACTTTCCCAACACGTTTCAAGATTTGGTATGGGCCCATATACCGGGGACTAAGCTTCCCCTTCTTACCAAACCTCATCACACCTTTCATAGTTGAGATTTTCAAGTAGACCCAATCACTAATCTCAAATTCAAGATCCCTCCCTTCAACATCAGCATAAGACTTTTGCCGACTTTGGGCCGTCTTCAACCTCTCTCTAATGAGTCGAACTTTTTCAATGGCATCATATACTAGTTTGGGACCAATTAGAGGAAACTCACCTACTTCAAACCAACCAACCAGAGATCTACACATCCTACCATATAGTGCTTCAACGGAGCCATGGCAATGCTTGAGTGGTAACTATTGTTGTAGGCAAATTCTATCAAGGAAAGATGGTGATGTTTGCGTAATCAAGACACAACTTCCAATTCAAGTGTCTACGATCGTACAATAGTAAGATAACCCAACCGAATGGGTTGGGGTCGAGTCCCAAGAGAGCGATTTCTGAGAATTAAGAGTCAAGCGCGAATATGTTAGAGTTAACCATAGCTAAAAATATTATCGAGTAAAAACATCATAAATTAAGGAATTGACATGAATGTCAATTATCAAAGGGGGGGTTTGTAGTCGATTAACAACTAAAACAACGAAAATACAAAGATGCGAATATAGGGAGACGAGATTCTTGGGATATGATAGGAATATGGGATAAACTACACAATCGGCTAAATGCTATTGATAGTCAATTCCTGAACATTTGTACCTAGGCTAGACTTATGTGGGGGTAAATTCTTGCTTGAGCAACTTACCCCGAATCAACTCGATTTCTCTCGAACACCAAGTTGCCACTTTTAAGCACATCCTCCGCCTTAGCGCATTCACTCTCTCAAGCTGAATGTGTGGGAAAAGGCCTAGGATTCACTCTCTCGAGATGAACCCACGATGACCCAATAACCACCGGCTATCGATTTAGTAGTCTTAGTATTAAAACCTCTCTCTCGAGTAAGCCAAAAACACTAAGATGAAATCATATTTGCAACTACAATCCCATTAAGTTCAAACACAACTACTAAATGAAATCACATTTAAACAACAAATAGACTAACAATAAGCATTACCCAACATGAAATTTAACCCATATTCACAAAATAACACCCCAAGAATTGGGGTTTTAGCAAGACATGAAAAAGAGATAGAAATCAATACCAACAAGTGTTTCCATCAAGTGGGTATGATAGGAAATGTCTTTAAACACGTCTAGGATGAAGATTCTTGGATACCCACTTCCAATTTCTTGGAGTTGAAAACCTTCAAAATCTTCAAGATCAAGAACAATGTCTCCCTACTTGAAACTTAGAAAAATAAAATGTTGTATCTGAAATTGCATACTAAGATAAAAATTTAAACTAGTATTTATAGTTGTCTAAAAATATGTTGCGAAGGATCACTCGGTGCAGTTAGTCGGGATCACTGATGCACTTGGCGATCCACCCTTTGGTCTACGTCATCGCCTTTCAGCATCTTCGCATTTTGGATTATTGGGCGATATAGTACTACTTCGCGGAATTGTTTGGTGACGCGCCGACTTATCCTTTTCATCGTCGACTTAATATTTTCCTTCAGGGCTCAGCACACTGGAACTTTGGGTGAGGTTGAGGCCATTCGGCGACTCGCCTAATGCATTAGGTGATCCACATGCATTCTTTTCTTCGTCTTTTAAGCCATTTTGTTCCTTTTTGCTAAGTAGTGTCCATGCTTTGCCTCAAACTCCAAATACCTAAAACTTAAGGATTTACATTAGTTATTAAGATAAAATATGCATTTGAGGAAACTAATTTTATTAAAATGAAACCCTAAATGATTCCAAATTGTGGACTAATCAACACCCCCAACTTAAACTTTTGCTTGTCCTCAAGTAAAACTCAAGTTCGGCAGTTCAAAAAGGATGTCTCGAACAGTGATACACAAGACTCAATTTACTCATGCGAAGATCAAATGTGCACTCAAAGTTTCAAGTTGTGACACACCATTATCAAAGAATCTCAAGCTCACCATACTTGCTTCAAATGCAAGTTCAAGCTCAACTAAAGTGTTCAAATTCCCTCACATAAAGAATGATTCCATATTCACACGCAATGGAAATTTACTGTTGGGTGTTGCTTATTGTTGGTATATTCGTTGTTTAAATGTGATTTCGTTTAGTAGTAGTGTTTGAACTTAATGAGATTGTAGTTGCAAATACGATTTTATCTTAGTGTTGTTGGCTTGCTCGAGAGAGAGGTTTTAAAACTAAGACTACTAAATCGATAGCCGGTGGTTATTGGGTCGTTGTGGGTTTAGCTCGAGAGAGTGAATCCTAATCCCTCTCCCATATTTTTATCGAGAGAAAGTGAATGGGCTAAGGCGGAGGTTGTGCTTAAAAGCGACAACTCAGTGTTCGAGAGAAACTGAGTTGATTCAAGGTAAGTTGCTCGAGAGAGAATTTACCCCACTAAAGTCTAGCCTAGTTACAAATATTCAGCGATGTACTATCAATAGCATTTACCCGATAGTGTCTTTTATCCCATATTCCTATCACATCCTAAGAATCCCGTCTCCCTATCTTGTTTCCTTATATTTTTGTCATTTTTATTGATTAGTTAATACAAACCCCCCATTGATAATTGACATTTGCGTCACCCCTTAGATTTATTATGTTTGTATTCGATAATGTTTATAGCTATGATTGATTAGAACTTAATTTTACTTTTCTATTAATTCACAAAACCACTCCCTGTGGGAATGATCCCAACCCTTGGTTGGATTATATCACTACACGTGATCATTGGCACTTGAACCGAAGTAGTGTCCTGATACGTGAAGTCAAAATGGCGCTGCTTCCGGGGAGTGGTGTTAGTTGAGAATTTGTAGTTAAGTAGGATTTGCGTTCTTGTTAGTCGTAGTTTACTTACTTAATTTTTAGTTGTGTTTTGCTTGTTTGTGTATTGCAACAGGGACGATGAGTGTAAATGGTAATTCTGGGTATCAAACGGATCACCCCCTGTTGAAATTATTGAATCTTAGGGACAACCTCCTAACGTTCAAACAAGTGGGGTGTGAAACTATCCATGAGATGTGGCCTAGGTTTAAGGCATTACTACAGCAGTGCCCAACTCATGGGATGCCTGATAAAGTGCTGCTAGAATGCTTCTATAGAGGCATTGGTTCCAAAAATAGAAGCATTGTTGATCAACTCTTTATAGGGTGTTTGACAAAACAACCCTATGAAGTGGTAGCCCAATGCCTTGATGGTATGGTTAAAGCTAGCAAGGAATCACAAAAGGACCAAGAATGGGCTGCATTGCTGATTCAATTGCATGATCTATCCAAGAAGGTAATGAAGTTAGAAGTAAGTTTAAAAAGAAGAGCAAGTACCTTCCCCCTCGCAAGTGTAAAAAGATGAAGCAGCATGAGGGTGGACAAAATGGAGAGGTCCTCTCACTCATTCTACACAAAATCAAAGAACAAGATAGAGTGTTGAATGAGATAAAAGAGAATGTCGAAATCCTAAATCAGATGACGACCTCCCATTCCATGATCATCCAACTACAAGACACCCAAATAGGCAAAATGTTGTCTTGTCTCTACTCATAACATAAAGAGGGGTCGCCTACTGATACTATGGCTAACCCCGATAATGAGGTTTGAATGGTGACATGTGTTATGCCACGACGTTAACTAAGGCGCTGTTTGGGAGGCAACCCAAAACCCCTTATTTCTTTTATTTGTGTTTTGGTAAAATAATGATGTGTTGTTTGTACAGGTTGAAGTGTGGAAAGTGTTCAAAAAAGTACAGGATGGCGAGCAACAAGTCCAGTTGGCGAGCCCGACCTAATCCGCCATTTGACTCAAGACATCTTAAAATTAGAGTCTGTAAAACTCGGTGAGCCTAGGACATTATTGGGGAATCACCGACATGATCGCCGACCATGCCAGTGATCTCGATGGAGATCGCCGTTGGGACCCCACACTAACTGGAGGTTCTGTAAAATTTGGTGAGGTAAATGAACTCTCGGCGAATCACCGAGAGGATAGGCGAGCTTGACTAACATCGCCGAATGGGCGAAAACTGGACGGTTTTGCAGGCCAAAGATTTAAAAGTTTCATACTCATTCACTTTCCCTCACTTTTTATCTTCCCAAACTCACATCTGCACGCTAGTTCCTATATTTTTGCATTTTTAGAGTATTTTTAGTGTTGATTTGTGCTCGGAGTTGGATTACATTACCGCCAAGCATTTCAATCATCTCTTTATCGACACCAAAGGTTCATTTTCTATGCCCCAAGTTTATTTTATCAAAAATTATACTCATTTGCAATAGCTTGATCTTGTTGAAGTGTTTCGATCCTGTTTGATAGGATTAGATTGTTTACATCCATGATTTAATTTGATAATCTTGCTCGAGTAGTTGTGATTGTTGAAATCATGTAATTGTATGCCTTAAACTGGATTAAAATTTGAGGGGTTGTGTTTGGGTGTTATGGGTCTGAGCTTAATTTAACTAGTGCATGCTTTGATTTTATTTTTGGGGGTTGCGGGGTTGAATTCGAGAAAGTGGGTTGAAGGTGGGCACGTTGGGTCGAGTCGCCAAACCACTCAGCGGTTCGCCTAGTGCCCCCATCTCGCCTTTAATTTCTTGCTAAGTCAGTAGTTGAAGTCTGTAACTTTTGGAAAGAATCCTGAGGTCGTCGAAAGCACTCGGTGACTCACCGAAAGGCTTTTCATTTGTCCTTTGTCTGCACCTTTGAACCTTTGTGCACTGGAACTTTTGGTGGGCCTATCTTTGTTCACCAAAAGCTATCGACGACACGCCGAGTGGTTCCCCCCATCGCCTACTTGCTGCAGTTTTTAGAGCTAATTCCTTTGGTGAGCTCGATCTACCTCTCCCAAGAAATTTGGTGATTCACCCTCTGGTTTGGCGAATCTGTCTGAAATTGTTCTGCTGTGCTTTTGTTTAAGTTTTTCTAACTTCTCTTCGAGATTTTGCAGACTTGACTAAATCAAAAGCTGCTGAAAGAATAACACCAACCCAAGAGAAGTCCAAAGGGATTACGATAAATGAGGATGCAACTACGTCGAAAGGCAAAGCTACGAAACTACCCACAACTACTGGGAAAGGCAAGGGCAAGAGTCCCACTTCTTCTAGGAAGACCATTACCCTAGATCCTAATATTCCTTTATGGGGCGGGGATTATATAGGGCGGTGCATGTTTTTCTAGCGGACTCACACTCAGCATAACTTGGTGAATCTGGTACTGTTGTTCCTCTTGAGGTGACCTCGGGCACTGATGCCCATATTCAGAGTGCGACACCGAGCACTGAAGCACTGACAGCTGGAGTGACTGACTAGAAAAGATCCCCTCTTTACCTCCCTCTGTGTCTTACTTTATTTCATTTTTGGATATGTTTTTTGATTATTTGCATTTGAGGAGAAATGTTTTTATTTGTGGTGGGGTGAGACCCACATTTGTGTGACCTTTGGGCATATTAGTTTTATTTATATATTTTTGCTTTGTGCTTAATATTTTGTTATACACTGCTTTTTGTGGAAGGTTTGAGCTTGTGGCTCCTTGTTTTTAATTGAAAATATTTTTTGACCCTTCCGCAATTTTTCTCCACCTCTTGTATGTATTGAATGTGGTTGTTCTCTTGCAAATTTGAGTATCGATTTTGATCAATACCGATGACTCGAATAGTGCTCATAATCGAACAAACATGAATGTGCGGCTATGATGAGGCCAAATGAAGTTGCATAGTCAATATGTGAACTCTTTGCATCTCGTTGTGACTAGCCATGTATCAAATTGATTCTCTTGCAATGAACGTTGCACACTAGCGAGAGTGTGGAGTCTTGTTTGACTTTGGTGTCGATGCCTTGTGTGATGAGCTTGCTGTGAACCATGCATGAAAACACCTAGAATTTGCCCCGTTGGTCTAGTCGACTAAGGAAGGCTATCTCTTGATATGATCTTTTGATACTATTGGGTACATGCTTTTGATAATAAATCTGTTGAATATTTGTGACTAGGCTAGACCATAGTGTGGGTAAATTCTCTCTCAAGCAACTTACCCCGAATCAAATGAGTTCCTCTCGGACACCCACTTTCTGCATGAAGAACAACCTCCACCTTAGCCCACTCACTCTCTCGAGATGAGTGTGTGGGAGAAGGACTAGGGTTCACTCTCTCGAGCTGAACCTCATGTCGACCCACTCCCACAGACAATCAATTTAGTAGTCTTAGTTTTATGACCTCTCTCTTGAGCAAGCCGAAAACACAAAGGTGAAATCATATTTTCAACTACAATTTCATTAAGTTCCACCACAACTACTAAACGAAATCACATCTAAACAACAAATAAATCATCAACATGCAAGACCCAATAGATAATCTAACCCATATTCAAAAAATCACACCCTAAGAATTGGGGTTTTAGCTAGACATGTAAAAGAGATAGAAATTTATACCAAAATGAGTTTGCATTCAAATGGGTATGAAGATTTAAGTCTTAAAACAATTCAAAAGTGAAAAATACTCAAGACCCAAGGCCAAAATCTTGGAGTTGAAACCCTTTGAATCTTCAAGTTCTTCAAAACCCTCTCCAAGCTCAGGACTCAAAAGTCTATGTTAAAAATTCTATAATAAAAATCTGATACTAAACTACAACTCTCAATGAGTATTTATACTTTTCAAACAATCTGTGCTGCAACGGATCATTCGACGTCGTTAGTCGAGATCGCCGATCAACTCGGCGATCCGCCCGTTCGTAGGTTTTATCGCCGTCTTGCTCTATCCTTTAGTATCGTCGTGTTTGGATCATTTGGCGACATAGTACAGCTTCGTGGAACTGCTCGGCGATACACCGACTGCTCCTTTTCACCACCTATTTAATCCTTTCCTTCAGGGTTCAGCACACTGGAACAAAAGGTAAGGATAAGACCTTTTGGCGACTCGCCGAATGGGTTCGGTGATTCTCAGATCTTCATTTCTTCGTTCTTTCAGCTGCCTTTGTTCCTTTTTTGCTAAGTAGTGTCCATGCTTCCCTTCAAACTCTAAATACCTGAAACTTAAGGGTTTTCATCAAATATTGAGATAAAATACGCATTTGAGGACACTAATTCTATCAAAGTATAACCCTAAATGAGTCCAATTTGTGGACTCATCAACACCCCCAACTTAAACTTTTGCTTGCTCTCAAGTAAACTCAAGTTCAGCAGTTTAAAAAGGATGTCTCGAACAGTGCTGCACAAGACTCAATCATGAATGCACACAAAAAAACTCAATTTACTTATGCAATGATCAAATGTGCATTCAAAGATTCCAGTTGTGACTGACCAATATCAAAGAATCTCATGTTCACAGTACTTGCTTCAAATGCAAGTTCAAGCTCAACCAAAGTGTTCAAATGCCCTCACACAAGGAATGATTCCAATTTCACACACAAATGATCATTTAAAGTTCCGGAATCAAATGCAACGCTCACACTCACAAAGAAGAACACAATGCATGCTTTCACCCATATGTTTGCCCGTATTTTCTGATCAACATTTGTTTCGGCTCACTCAAGATAAAAAAGGTCTTTTCAAGGCTTGTAATGGGGCTGAGTGCAAAGGAATGGTCATTTAGGCTTAGTGACTTTCATTCTCATGAAATGTGGTGCTCACAACACTTCCTTTCCTTTTCCTTCGTCATTCTCTTTAGTGCTAATAAGTCATCCTATTATTCACTTTCCATGGATTGTTTGAGAACCCCATTTCTTTTGTAATTTATTCCACAACTTTCTTTTTCATTCTTTTTCTTTTTCTTTTCTCTCTTTTTTTTATATGGAGGGGTTACATTTTTCTTAAAACCATGGGTAAGAGGAGACTTTTTGTGCACTTCTTGATTTGCCCTTATCATTTCACCACACCCCCAACTTAGGCTTTTGGCCTAAGTTGGCTATTCAACTAACCATAATTTCATGAGGATTATTGGTAATGGATAAATAAAGGTTATGATTTCATCAAGTTTTTTTCCAAAGAAAGGTAAGGCTCAAGGGGTGTTCAAAAGCTGTTCACACACTCACAAGGTAGGTCACAAAAGAGGTATATGTCAAATTGGCTCACACTCTTTAAAGTTGCCTAAGATCACATCAAGAGATAGCATCACTTAGCTGACCGGACCAACGGGGAAAATTCTAGGATCTATCATGCATGGTTCAAAGTAAGCTCATCACACTAGGCATTGACACTACAATCAAATAAGTCTCCGCACTTTTGCTAGTGTGCAATGATCATTACAAGAGACTTAATTTGATACTAGACTAGTCATAACGTGATGTAAAGAGTTCACATATTGTCTATGCAACTTCATTCGTTGTATCCGTACATTCATGTTCATTCGATTGAGAGCACTTTTCAAGTCATCGGTATTGATCAGAACCGATACTTAAATTTTGCAAAAGAACAGCCACATTCAACACATGAGAGGTGGCAAAAAATTTCGAACGGGTTAAAATTTTGCAATTTAAAATAAAAGGAGCCATAAGCTCAGACATCCACGCAAAGCAGTGTAATAACACAATAATAGCTCATAACCCAAAATATAAACAAAACACGAACATCAATAGCACACAAAGGTGGGCCTCACCCCACCACAATTAAAAAGTATTTGTCCTCAAATGCAAACGAAAGAAAGTACCCAAAAGTGAAAGTAAGTAATAAAGAGAGGGAGGTAGAGAAAAATCATGTCTACGCAGTCGCTCTATCTGTCTGGGCATCAGTGCCTGATGTGTCAGCCTAAAATTTGATAATGGCCCCTGGAGCTTCTTCAGAAGATTCGGCGACAGCTGACTTACTAAGATTGTCCAAGTCATGAGCCGCCAAAAAGGAGTGGATAGATGTAAAGGATCCACATCTCCACGAGGGAATAATGGGGTCTCAGGGATTTGTTCTCTTGTTGGCACTGGGCTTCTTGCCCTCATTATCCATTTTGGGAGGATTTGTTGCCTTTGTATTTCTCATGAATTTTTTTTCTTTTGTTTGTCGGGGTGGCATATCTCTTCCATCTACTTTCGGTCTAGCCATTTCTGCAAAGCTTCCAGAAAAAATTAGAAAGTATTCAAACAAAAGCAAGGCAGTTCAATTGTAGAATCACTTCGCCGAACCAATTGGTGAAGCACACAACTACTTAGGCGGTTCGCCGAGTGCAGTACATAGAGAATACAAGGGTGCAGACAAAGGGTGAATAGGAAGTCTTTCGGCGAGGTGCCAAAAGCGTTCGACAACATCATGCTTCTCGCTGAAAGTTACAAAATTTAACATCATATTTGGCATTAAATTAGAGGTGAGATAGGGATTTTAGGCGAACCGCCAAGTGATTCGGCGCGCTCGTCCCAGCTCGCCAAATGACCCAACGTGCCTGGTTTTGACCCAACTTCCCAAATTAAACCCTGCAACTCCCAAAAGCAAAATCAAAATATGCAATAGCCAAATTATTCTTAGACCCAGCGACACTTATGCATAACCCACGATTTTTCATCCACTAGGGCACAATTTTCAGGAATCAACTATTTAACTCAGTAGGTCAATATTATCGAATCAAAGAAAGTAAACAATTTTTTTAATCCTTCTAGAGAAGACCAGCACACATCATCACAGTAATGTCATCGCATTTGAGCACAACTTTTGATAAAAGGAACGTAGGGCTCGAAAACCTACCTTGGATGCTGATTAGGATGCTACTAAGATGCTAGGTGGCAACGCAATCCAGATCCAAGCACAATTTAATAACCAAAACACAATAGAGATGCAGTGATATTGAGAATAAAAGTAGGTGTGAGTTTGCAAAGTTTGAAAATGAGGGAGAACATAGGAAATTGAAACTTTTAAATCTTTGACTTGAAAAACCATCCAGTTCTTGCCCACTCGACGCCATTAGTTGTGAGTGTCGAACCATTCAGCGTCACGCCGAGCAATCACTTTCGTCGCCGAGTTTTACAAAATCCACCAATTTATGTGGGGACCAAACAACGATACATATTGGGGTCACCGAACTGATCGGCGACTCGCCACTCATTTCTTTGTCCCACCAAGTTTTACAGACCCCAAACCCAAGTTGGGTTGGATCAAATGGTGGTGAGAGTCGAGTCGCCTAATACTTCGGTGACCCGCCAACCGACGTTTTCCTCGCCAATCTCTTTCTTTCCAAATGCTTCCCACACTTCTTCCTGCATAATGAACACACCATTATTTTTAAAATCAACATAAAGCAATAAAAAGGGTTTTGGGTTGCCTCCCAAATAACGCCTTAGTTAACATCGCAACACGACGCATATCAACACCTAGTCTTCATTTTTGGAGTGGCCATGGTGTAACTAGGTGAATACTCGGCAAACGGTGGATAACGACTTGATATCAAATGACCTATTTGGGCATATTGCAGCTGAATAGTCATGGAATTTGCAGTAGTTGTATGATTCATCATTTCGATATTTTCTTTCATATCATTCAACATCTTGTCTTTTTCTTTGATTTTTTGTTGAATGAGCGAGAGGACTTCTCATTTTGTGTGCCCTCCTTATTCTCCCCCCTTGTACACTCTCGAAGGGATGAGTGCTTGTCCCTTTTTAAGGCATGTGTTTCCAACTCCATGACTCTTTTGGATAAGAAATTCAATTGGGTTAACAGTGCACCCGCTCTTGTTTCTTGTTGGTCTCCTTGTTGGATTCAATCATACCATCTAGGAGTTTGGCTATGATTTCATAGGGTTGGTGTAGCATACCACCCACAAAAAGTTGATCAACGGTAATTCTATTTTCGGGTCCCAAACCCTTATAGAAGCTCTCTAGTAGCACCTTGTCGGTCATCCCATGAGTGGGGCATGGCTGCAGCACTGCCTGGACCTTCAACCACATTTACTGAATAGTTTATTCCCCTACTTGTTTGAAAGTTAGGAGGTTGTCCCTAAGGCTCAACAATTTCAAGAAGGGGTGATCTATTTGAGACCCATAATGATCCTTCATATCCATTTTTCCGCTTCAATACACAAACCAACAAAATGAAACTAAAAGTGAAGTAAGTGAACTACAATTAAGAAGAGCAATTTTTTACTAAACTAAGAATTCTCAAATAACACCACTCCCCGACATCGGCGCCATTTTGATGTTTGCATAATCAAGACACAACTTCCAATGCAAGTGTCTACGATCGTACAATAGTATAATAACCCAATCAAGGGTTGGGATCATTCCCATAGGGAGTGGTTTTGAGAATTAGTAGAAAAATAAAATTAAGTTCTAATTATTCATAGCTGAAAACATTATCGAATACAAACACACTAAATTTAAGGGGTGACACAAAAGTGTCAATTAACAATGGATTTTTTTTTATCACAAGTAAGCAAAAACAACAAAAATGCAAAGAGTACTATTCAAGGAGATGGGGTTCTTGGGATGTGATAGGAATACATGATAAACTAAACTACTGGGTACATGCTTTTGATAATAAATCTGTTGAATATTTGTAACTAGGCTAGACCATAGTGGGGATAAATTCTCTCTCGAGCAACTTACCCCGAATAAAATGGGTTCCTCTCGGACACCCACATGCCTCATGAAGAACAACCTCGGCCTTAGACCACTCACTCTCTCGAGCTGAGTGTGTGGGAGAAGGACTGGGGTTCACTCTCTCGAGTTGAACCTCATATCGACCTACTCCTACCTGCCATTAATTTAGTAGTCTTAGTTTTACGACCTCTCTCTCGAGCAAGCCAAAAACACAAAGGTGAAATCGTATTTGCACCTACAATTTCATTAAGTTCCACCACAACTACTAAATGAAATCACATCTAAACAATAAATAAATCATCAACAAGCAAGACCCAATAGACAATCTAACTCATATTCACAAAATCATACCCCAAGAATTGGGGTTTTAGCTAGATATGTAAAAGAGATAGAAATTTATATCAAAATGAGTTTGCATTCAAATGGGTATGAAGATTTAAGTCTTAAAACAGGTCAAAAGTGAAGAATACTCAAGACCCAAGGCCAAAATCTTGGTGATGAAACTGTTTGAATCTTCAAGTTCTTCAAAACACTCTCTAAGCTTAGGACTCAAAACTCTATGTTAAAAATTCTATAATAAAAATCTGATACTAAGCTACAACTCTCAACGATTATTTATACTTTTTAAAAATCTATGCTGCAGTGGATTATTCGGCGTCATTTGTCGAGATTGCTGATCAACTCGACGATCCACCCTTTGGTAGGTTTCATCGCCGTCTTGCTCTATCCTTCAGCATCCTCGTGTTTGGATCATTGGGTGACATTGTACAGCTTCGCGGAACTGCTCGGCGATATGCTGACTGCTCTTTTTCACCGCTGATTTGATCCTTTCCTTCAGGGTTCAGCACATTGGAACAAAAGGCGAGAATAAGACTTTTTGGCGACTCGCTGAATTGGTTCGGCGATTCTCAAATCTTTATTTCTTCGTTCTTTCAGCTGCCTTTATTCCTTTTTTGCTAAGTAGTGTCCATGATTTCCTTCAAACTTCAAATACCTGAAACTTAAGGGTTTTCATCAGATATTGAGATAAAATATGCATTTCAGGACACTAATTCTACCAAAATATAGCCCAAAATGAGTCCAATTTTTGGACTCATCAGTGAACCTCTTTTGAATACCCCTTAAGCCTTACCTTTCTTTGGAAGAAACTTGATGAAAACTTCACCTTTCTTAAATTCACTACCCATAATCCTCGTGATTTGTGGTTGATTGAATAACCAACTTAGGCTAAAAGCCTAAGTTGGGGATGTGGTAAAAAGAGAAGGCAAGTCAAGAAGTGCAAGAAAAGTCTCCTTTAACCCAAGGTTTTGAGAAAAATGGAACCCCTCCTTATAAAAAAAAGAAAGGAAAGAAAAAGAAAAAGAATGAAAAGGTGTGGAATAAAGTACAAAAGAAATGGTATTTCTGAACAATCCTTGGAAAGTAAATAATGGACTGAATTATGAGTACTAAAAAATAATGAAAGAAGAGGAAATGAAGTGTTGTGAGAACCACATTTCATGATGATGAAAGTCACTGAGCCTAAATGACCATACCTTTGCATTCAGCCCCATTACAAGCCTTGAAAAAACCATTTTGACCTTGAGTGAGCTGAAACAATTGTTGATTGGAAAATACAGGCAAACCTATGGGTGAAAGCATGCATTGTGTTCTTCATTGTGAGAGTGAGCGTTACATTTGATTTTAGAACTTTAAATGATTAAACCATTGTCTATGAATATGGAATCATTCTTTGTGTGAGGGCATTTGAATACCTTTCTTGAGCTCGAACTTGCATTTGAAGCAAGTATAGTGAGCTTGAGAATCTTTGATAATGGTGTGTCACAACTTGAAACTTTGAGTGCACATTTGATCTTCACATGAGTAAACTGAGTCTTGTTGTGTACATTCATGATTGAGTCTTGTGTAGCACTGTTTGAGACATCCTTTTTGAACTGCTGAACTTGAGTTTTACTTGAGGACAAGTAAAAGTTTAAGTTGGGGGTGTTGATGAGTCCACAATTTGGACTCATTTAGGGCTTTATTTTAATAGAATTAGTGTCTTTAAATGCATATTTTATCTCAATAACTGATGTAAATCCTTAAGTTTTAGGTATTTGGAGTTTGAGGTAAAGCATGGACACTACTTGGCAAAAAGGAACAAAACAGCTGAAAAGACGAAGAAAAGAAGGCCTGAGGATCGCCTAATGCATTTGGCGAGTCACCGAAAGGCCTTAACCTCGCCCAAAGTTCCAGCGTGCTGAGCCCTGAAGGAAAAGATCAAGTCGGCGATGAGAAGGAGCAGTCGATGTGTCACCAAACAGTTCCACGAAGCAGTACTATATCGCCCAATGATTCATAACACGAAGATGCTGAAGGCATGAGCTGAAAGGCGATGAAGCAGACCAAAGGGCGGTTCGCCCAGTGCATTGGCGATCCCCACTAACTGCGCCGAGTTATCCTTCGCAACACATTTTTTTTGACAACTATAAATACTAGTTTGAATTTTTATTTTAGTATGCAATTTCAGAACATTTTATTTTCTAAGTTTTCAAGTAGGGAATATTTTTGCTTTGCTTTTTAAGATTTGAAGACTTTCAACTCCAAGAAATTGGAAGTGGGTGTTGAAGATTCCTCATCTTAGACTCATTTAAAGTGAATATAAATCATACCCAGTTGATGTTACTTTGATTTAGTATCATATTCTTCCTTTTCTCTATGTCTAGCTAAAACCCCAATTCTTGGGGTGTGATTTTGTGAATATGGTTTAAATTTACTGTTGGGTGTTGCTGATTGTTGGTATATTCACTGTTTAAATGTGATTTCGTTTAGTAGTTATGTTTGAACTTAATGAGATTGTAGTTGCAAATACGATTTCATCTTAGTGTTTTTGGCTTGCTCGAGAGATAGGTTTTAAAACTAAGACTACTAAATCGATAGTCGGTGGTTATTGGGTCGTCGTGGGTTTAGCTCGAGAGAGTGAATCCTAATCCCTCTCCCACAAATTTATCAAGAGAGAGTGAATGGGCTAAGGCGGAGGTTGTGCTTAAAAGCGACAACTCAGTGTTCGAGAGAAACTGAGTTGATTCAAGGTAAGTTGCTCGAGAGAGAATTTACCCCACTAAAGTCTATCCTAGTTACAAATATTCAGCGATGTACTATCAATAGCATTTACCGGATAGTGTCTTTTATCCCATATTCCTATCATATTCCAAGAATCCCGTGTCCCTATATCATTTCTTATATTTTTGTCATTTTTGTTGATTAGTTAATACAATCCCCCATTGATAATTGACGCTTGCATCACCCCTTAGATTTATTATGTTTGAATTCGATAAAATTTATAGCTATGATTGATTAGAACTTAATTTTACTTTTTGATTAATTCTCGAAACCACTCCTTGTGGGAACGATCCCAACCCTTGGTTGGGTTATATCACTACACATGATCGTTGGTACTTGAACCGAAGTAGTTCCCTGATACGTTAAGTCAATACCTACTTCCAATTTCTTGGAGTTAAAAACCTTCAAAACCTTCAAGCTCAAGAACAATGTCTCCCTACTTGAATTTTAGAAATATAAAATGTTGTATCTGAAATTGTATACAAACATAAAAATTCAAACTAGTATTTATAGTTGTCTAAAAATGTGCTGCGTAGGATCACTCGGAGCAATTAGTCGGGATCGCCGATGCACTCGGCGATCTGTCCTTTGGTCTGCGTCATCGCCTTTCAGCTTTTGCCTTTAGCATCCTCGCGTTCTGGATCATTGGGTGATGCGTCGACTGCTCCTTTTCATCGCCGACTTCATCTTTTCCTTCAGGGCTCAGCACACTAGAACTTTGGGCGAGGTTGAGGCCATTCGGCGACTCGCCTAATGCATTAGGCGATCCTCATGCCTTTTTTTCTTTGTCTTTTCAGCTGTTTTGTTCCTTTTTACCAAGTAGTGTCCATGCTTTGCCTGAAACTCCAAATACTTAAAACTTAAGGATTTACTTCAGTTATTGAGACAAAATATGCATAGAGGACACTAATTCTATTAAAATGAAGCCCTAAATGAGTCCAAATTCTGGACTCATCAGATGGTCGTTCCAATTACCCTTGAAATCGATCACACACGCCCTCAACATGTCCTCTAAGGATTGAATGGTGCGTTCTGCTTGACCATCCGTTTGAAGGAGGAAAGCGGTACTAAGTTTAACATTGGAACCAAAGCCTTGTTGGAATTCCTTCCAAAAATGTTAAGTAAATTGAGTACCCCGATCTGATATGATAGATAGAGGAATCCTATGCAACTTCACTATCTCCTTGATGTACAATTTGGCATAGTCATCCACTGAAAATTAAACCTTGATGGGAATGAAGTGGGCTTATTTAGTCATCCTATCAACAATGATCCAAATAGAATCATGTTGCCTTCGAGTACAAGGCAATTCCACAACAAAATCCATATTCACATCCTCCCACTTCCAAGTGGGAATATATATATCTTGGAACAGTCCTCCTGGTCTCAAGTGTTCGGCCTTAACTTGTTGACAATTTGGACACTTGGCTACAAAACCTGCTATATCCTTCTTCATGCCATTCCACCAATAGACTTCCCGTTAGTCACGGTACATCTTGGTGGCTCCCGAATGAATAAAATACCGCGAACCATGAGCCTCTTATTGAATTTTCTCTCTTAAGCCATCAAAATCCGTAACACATAATCTACCTTGGTACCAGCCTCAACGGACTTGTTGAGAACCGATTCTTTCAACTCTATCAAAATAGGATCAAGGTGTTTCTTAGTCTTTACATCTACAACAAAATACGATTCAGAACTATGATGGACCATGAATCTACTATCTGGACACCTAACCAGGCCAACCTATGCAAATCACGAACCAATTCCTTCTTCTGATCTTCTACATGAGCCCCACTACCCATGGACAGTCTACTTAGGGCATCCACAATTACATTAGCTTTGTCGGGGTGGTAAAGGACATTCATGTCATAATCCTTCAAAGGGTCTAACCACCTTCTTTGTTGGAGATTCAAGTTTTTTTGGCTAAACACATATTGAAGACTCTTGTGATTGGTGAAGACATCTACATGGACCTCATAAAGGTAATGTCTCCATATCTTCAAAGCAAACACTACCGCCGCCAATTTAAGATCATGAGTCGGATAATATTTTCCATGTACCTTGAGTTGCCTTGAAGCATAGTCAATTACTCTACCATGTTGCATAAGGACACATCCTTAACCCTTCGAGAAGCATCAAAATATACCACAAACCCATCGGTACCCTCCAGTAAGGTCAAAACTGGAGCGGATGTAAGTCTATCCTTTAATTCTTGGAAGCTTTTATCATAAGCCTCCGACCACACAAACGTAGCTTTCGTTTGAGTCAATGCCGTCAATGGAGAAGCAATAGAGGAAAACCCTCAACAAACCTCCTATAGTAACCGGCCAAACCCAAAAAACTTCTAATATCGGTAGGATTTAGAGGTCTAGGCCAACCCTTGACGGCATCCGTCTTCTTAGGATCTACCTCGATACTTATGCCCGACACAATGTGACCAAGGAAAACAACCGACCTTAACCAAAACTCACACTTACTAAACATAGCATATAATTGGTGGTCTTTAAGGACTTGCAAAACTATCCTCAAGTGATCCTTATGTTCACCCTCACTCCTTGAATAGATAAAAATATCATCGATAAAGACGATCACAAACGAATCAAGATATTGTCTAAACACCCTATTCATTAGGTCCATGAATGCCACCGGGGCATTTGTTAACCCAAAAGACATAACCACAAATTCGTAGTGATCGTACCGGGCCCTAATGGCCGTCTTAAGGATGTCACATCATCTTACCCTTAGTTGATGGTAACCCAAATGAAGATCTATTTTGGAGAAAAAGGTAGCCCCTTGGAGTTGATCAAACAAATCATTAATCCTAGGAAGTGGATACTTATTCTTTATATTGACCTTGTTCAATTGGCGGTAATCAATACACATCCCAAGGGAACCATCTTTCTTCTTCACAAAGAATACCGGAGCACCCCATGGAGATATACTTGGTTTAATGAAACCCTTGTCTAGCAAGTCCTTGAGTTGCTCCTTTAACTCTTTCAATTCGGCCAGAGCCATTCTATAGGGAGGGATAAATATGGGTTGTGTATTTGGCAAAAGATCAATGCCAAAGTCTATTTCCCGTTCGGGAGGAATGCCGGGCAAGTCGTCGAGAAATACTTCTGAAAACTCACTCACCACAGGGACCAACTCTAATGAAGGAACCTTGGACTCAACATCCATAACCCTAACAATATGATACATGCACCCTTGGAGATCATTTTTCTAGATTTTAGACATGAAACAAATTGACCTCTAGGAATATAATTCCCCTCTTTCCACTCTAAAATTGGCTCTTTTGGAAATTGAAATTTGACCAAACGGGTCCTACAATCTATTGAAGCATAACATGCATGCAACCAATCCATGCCCAAAATCACGTCAAAATCAAGCATGTCTAATTCTACCAAATCAACCAAAGTGACTTTATGAGACAAAGAAATAGGACATCTCCTATATACTCTTTTAGCTACAAGCGAGTCACAAACCGGGGTAGAAGCCAAAAAAGGCTCTATTAGGGTTGCAGGGAGTACATCAAATTTCAATGCCACAAGGGGTGTAACAAAAGACAAAGTGGCACCGGGGTCAAGTAATGCATAAACATCAATGGAAAAGACTTGAAATATACCCGTTACCACATCCAGGGAACTCTCTTACTCTCCTCGATATTGAAGAGCATAGAAGCAATTCTTCTTGGGATCATCGGAATTGGAACCACTAAGAGGAGCTTGATTACCCTCTCTTCCCTTGGCCGTATGGGTTGGGCAATCTTTCAATTGGTGCCCACCTTTTCCATACCCATAGCACACAACCATACCGGTAAGACATTTTCCTTCATGCTTCTTACCACACTTGGCACATGTAGGCCTCTCCATGGAAGGTCCACTCCTATTGCCTCCTTGAGGTTTAGGGTTAGATACTCTATATTTGTTGGTCTTTGGAGCACTAGAGGAGCTTTGGTTGGAAAACGTCTTCTTGAACCTTGGTCCACTTTGACCCTCAAACTGACCCTTAGAAGAATTTCCATCATCGGTCCTTTCTCTCTTTACCTATCTATTCTTGTTCCTAAGCCTTGTCTCCTAAAATTATTGAGCTGAGCATACACAATTAGATGTGAAATGTCCATATTGTCAGGAAGCATTACCGCACGACATTCTTCTTCAATGGAATCGGACACCCCATCACAAATTGGCTCATTTCATCTCTAGGATTAGACACTAAAGATGGGGCATAATTGGACAACTTAGTGAATTTCAAAGAATATTCTTGGACACTCATACCTTCTTGACGAAGGTTGATAAATTCCTCCATCTTTGCTTCTCGCTTTTCCCGTGGAAAGAACCTACCAAGGAATGCATTCTTGAACACTTCCCAACTTATGAGACTCGCTCTTATAGCCCCATTATCCTTCCATTGAGTATACCATACTTGGGCCGCATCCTTCAATTGTTACCCGACGAGTTCAACTTTCTCAATAGAAGTCACCCCCATAACATCCACTATCTTGTAGACCTCTTCCAAAAATTCTTGTGGGTCTTCATTTACTTTGGAACCAAAGAACATAGGAGGGTTAATTCTTGTGAAGTCTCTCAACCTTGAATCCATGGTGCTCACATTAGGATTTACTCCGGGTCCAACTTCCTTATTTGCTTGTACCGTTATAGCTTGGGCTAGAATGGTCACGACTTGTGTTTGAGTCGTCATGAGTTGAGTCAATGTTTGGAGAGCCGCCCTTATCTCCACATTAGTCATTGCCCCTTCATCATTAGGATCTTGAGGAGCTTGGGAAGGAACTCCCTCATTCACATTCTCCTCTTCCATTTTCCTTGTATTAGCCCTTCTTGTATTCATTGCCTATAATCACAAGAGAAGGGTTAGGAAAAGGAATTCATAGGGTTAGGACTCCAAAGCACGACTAAAGAGTAATGAAAGAAGTGAAAGTTCCTAAACACCTTATAACCTCTCATTCATGAGTGTGGCGCACTTCACACTCATGAACAAAACTCTACTAGACGTGGTTCATGAGACATTAACCTAAATATCATCCCAAAAACCTTATGCTCTGATACCAATTTTGTCACGACCCAGGGGTACCCCTTAGACGTAACACGGCGTACTTGACCCCGAAGGGGTCACATACAAGCCCTTAGCATAATCATACACATAACTTCATAAGAATGATGATGAAAAATTTAAAACTTTTACAATTGAAGTCAAACATCTTTTTCAAAAATGAAAATCATAAGAGTCTAGACCTTGTCTCAATCACCATCTAAAATATAGGAATACAATCTTAGGGACATAGCCCTTTACATCAATAGTCTTGAATATGGAAAGTACAATAGAAGCTAGAAACAATAACATTTTGTCCTCGAACTTGAGGACTCACCAAGCCTAGGGAATAGTCAACCCAAGCTTCACTTGAAGGAAGTAGAAGTACGTCTCGACCATCAGAACCTACTCTTTTAATAGATGTAGAGGAAATGAGTTAGCACATAAAGTACTAAGTATGGAAGCATGCATAAAATCCTTGAAATATGATAAAAAGGACATTTTTGTTCAAAAGTATGCATTTTTCAATTTTGGAAATCAACATGCACTTTCAAGGTAAAACATAAGTCATAATCACATTTAACTTCAAAACATAGTAACACCATCACCTTAGCAACTCTAAGGAACACTTGTGCAATGTATGGTTGGCATCCCATAATACCAACCATACTAAGTACTCCTTTGAAGCTACCTTAGTCATACATACCATCTTTAGACCTCATCATAATCAATAGTCATACATAAGGAAATAGTCATGTACATTACTTTGGACATAAGGAAAGTCATTCATAGTAACCATCCATTCTACATACATGCATACATTCATGTCTCATCATAGCATAAAGAAACTACCCCATAAAACCTTACTAAGTCTACTTGTGCAATGTAAAAGTGAAGTCCCATACCCCCACTCCTACTAAGTAAAACTCATCAATGAGTCATAGGTTTAGTTCATGTCTTATTCATTATCTTTTCATATAGGTAAGAATAGCCATAACTGACATAGACCATGTGAGCGACATGTAATCTGGTGTCATGTAACCCCACACCGAAAGAAGGTGTCCTACTTGCCTAAGGTAGAACTAACATGTTTAGCTTTTAGGTGGATCCACTAGCTAAAGACCTATGTGGGCACATAGGTATGGGATATGGAGATTGTTCTAGAAACCCAACTTATTGTATTGGCAGGTGAGTTTCCATCTCATGAGAATAATCTAGATGATCTGGCCTATTGTATTGATGGGATGGCCTCTACCTCATTGACCATATCCTCTCGGTGCTAAGTATAATTTCCCAAATTATACATAATTAGTCTTGAATTATATTTACATGTGTGAAGGAATACTTTACCCTTCATTCAATACAACTCATAAAATAGCTCATAGATTCAATAAAGTGAGAATGCACTTTCAACCTTAGAATCAATCATTAACATGTGAGTAAGCCTTTCACATTATTGTTCATACTGTCTCATGAGAATAGCCTTTCAGTCAACACAACAACATTATCATCATCCTAGACAATTCATACATAATCAAGTGTAATGGTAAGGGAAGAATGACCTTTTAACAATACCTCAGTTTACACAATAGTCATAAGATCTTTACCTTTCAAGTGAATCATAAGTTCACATACATCTTTCATCAATCATGAAGAATTCTTCACAACTTACCCCCTTCAAGGGTCATGAACCAAGTCTAACAATCACACTTAGAAATACTACTTTAAGCATGAATAAAACAAGATTCAATAACTAGATTAACATAGACACAATTCATAGTAATCATCTTGCATCAATACACCCATCACAATTCATTAAATTGGGGTCATGGGGAAATTCATGTGTTCATGGGGAGTTTTACTATAAAAATCACCATTAAACATCAAATCATCCATAATATAAGACAATTAACCCAATGAAATCCTTTTTAGGAAGAACCCATGGCTAGATTGAAAGCCCTAGTTTTGGAAGAATCTACCACATTCGAAATTAAGAGTTGAAGGGCTTCATGGAGAAAATTGTTCCATGAATCAAGACTCCCATACCTTAATTGAAGCTTTGCCCACGAATTGGAGTTGCGAAGATTGGTTCTTGTGACCTATTCTTCAAGTTCTTATTGTTCTTCAATGGAGGAACTCTAGGGAGAGAAATATTAGAGAGGAGAGGATTTTGGGGAAATATTTGGCTGTTGTTAATTAATGAGTAAAAATGGGTGAATTTGACTTAAAAATAACTTATATAGTACCCCTAAAAATACCCAAAATGACCCCACTTTGTTTGGACTTAAAAAGGAAAAGACCCTAATGACCCTCATTTAAAACCCACGCCCAGGTGTCACGACCACCTTCACGAGCTGTGGTGAGGATCACGACTCGTGGTACTTCTCATGAAGGTTTGGGGAAGTAGCCCCAGTAAGGTGGCATGAGGCTTCAAGCCCAACGCATCACCACGAGGGGCTCCACAAGCCATGGTGAAGACTACGAGTTGTGGTCCCTCTTGTGGTCCTTGAGGCAGAAGCCTCGCCACTTGGGGCCCTTTGATCATTGCCTAAGGCAATTCCACGAGCACCTCCCCCTGGTCGTGGTCATGACCACGGGCCGTGGTGATGGCCGTTGAAGTTGAGGCAGTAGCTAGGGAAAATGGTGGCCATATTTTCATGGCCAAGGCAAGACCACGAGCTGCCTTCAGGAGCTATGGTGAGGACCACGACTATTGGTCCCACTCGTGAAGGTGGGGTAGCAGCTGCAAGATAGGGGAAAGCCTTGGCGTTTGGCCTTGGCTTGGCCCCTTTGCCTTGCACTTGCCCCTTTAATCTTGACCCAAATATCTCTCACACTTGACGTTCATACTCACATTTAGGCTCTAAATTAACCTACACTACAAGAAAGTGGAGATACAACGACATTTTCTAAATATCATATTATGATGTTTAAATGTCACAAATTTGTTTACCGACATTTATTTTACATTTGGACCAAATGTCGTAAATTTTTGTGTTGGGGATTTTTCCGACATTTAGGTAATTGTCGGGAAGAATTTGTGACATTTATTTTGTGACATTTAGGTAAATGTTGAAAAGAATTTGCGTCATTTACTTTGCAACATATATGTAAATGTTGGTAAGATTATTACGACATTTATTTTTTGACATTTTTGTGAATGTCGATAAGAAATATATGACATTTATTTTTGACATTTAGGTGAATGTCAGTATGAGATATATGACATTTATTTTCGACATTTAGGTAAATGTGAGTATGAGATATATGACATTTATTTTCAACATTTAGGTAAATATCGGTATGAGATATATATGACATTTATTTTCGATAATTAGGTAAATGTTGGTATGAGATATATGACATTTATTTTTGACATTTACGTAAATGCCGGTATGAAATATATGACATTTAAGTAAATGTCAATATGAGATATATGACATTTATTTTTTTCGACATTTATGAAATGTCACTTTAACTTTCTGACTTTTAGATTAAATGTTGGTAAAACAAATTTCAAGACACTTAATTGTGACATTTATAAAATGTCACATTCAAATTTTTGACGCTTAAGTTAATGTCAACAAATGCTATTGTTGAATGTCATAAAAATTGGTGACATTATTTTATATTTTGTTAAATGTCATATTAATATTTTAATGTCGCTACCAAGTTTCTTTAAACATTCCAAAAAAATCTATATATAGTTTTTCTCAAGACACAAATACATACAAACAATCCATGCATTCAAAACTATCTTCTTCATGATAAGCAATAAATATTATATAAAGCAAATGTTTTCTAATATTATAATCAAAGAACAAAATAGCAATATAATAAGTTTTATGTAAAAGTAAACAATGTCAAAACAAATTATCTTTTTTTTATCTCAAGTAAAATTGAGATCCAACTAAATGTAATAATCTCATCATCAAACAAACTAATTAACTCCTAATTCAAATGGAATTAAAATCTCCAATAAATTTGCAATAAATCTTTACGAAATCATCAATCCAAAAGTCGAGCATGTTGAAGTCGATAGTTGACCTCAATTTCCTTAGAAATTCTGCACAAGAAATGCACATAAGAAAATTTAGAACTATATAATAATAAAAATTAGATACCTATTAACTAGAACAACATATGATCTAGAGAATTAAGCCTTTCTGATTGGACAACTAGACTGGTATTGGTCCCCTGGCTTCCTAGTGGCCAAACTTTGGATAACATTCAGGTCAAGGATAAATAGGCAGAACAATGAGATGCTACAAAATTTTTGTTCCTACAAATCCAACACTATATCAACCATATCCGAATAGGAAAAACATCAATGACACTCACAAAAGACTTCCTTTTTAGATTGGAGGATCATAACCAAGAGAGTCCCCCCAGATGATAGCATTGTGAAGTATCAAAAGAATAACGTTAATAATGGATTTCAACAACAAATATCCAGTCCTAGTTTTCAACATCAGACTCCAAACTGCACATGTTTCCCCACTCCTAATCTTTTTGTGGAAAGCATATATGCCAATAAGGTATGGTCTTTCTTTGCCAACTCTCTAGGAATACTTCATCAAAATCATAGTAGCCTCATGTTGAGTTGGTGGGATATAAAAAATGACTAATTGAATTTTTCTAAAAAACAAACATATTAAGGAATTGATGCAAAAGCAGTAATTATATACATGAAATTTTCCTCCTTTTGAAAGAAAAGAAAGATCTTGTAGTTTTTTCAAACATACCCACTTCTTTTTATTTGTGCCAACTACGGTAGTTCCAGTCTTCTTGATCATGTTAGCCTGAGAAAAAACATTAAATTGATTATTTTGGTACTTTATGAAATATAAAACTTAACATTTCATTGAATACTTAAGTGTGCTAATTTTTCCAGAAGGAAAATTAAAAAGGAAGATATATGATTGCTTCAACAAAACAAACAAATCTTTAAGAGTCGAAGCAACACAATACCAGAATTTTGGTATCCTGCTTGATACTTCCCCATAGGTAAGAGACATGACTTTCCTAGTTAACTCCGTAGCAGTTCAAACATTAAAAGCAGAACAACAATAGAAGTTCTGTAAACATCATAGTCCAAAGAAATTGTTTATAGTCTGGTTCAGACTTGAATCTTTAAGAGAAATCTCAATAAGAGTACATCCAACAATCCAATAATCCTCTCCTAGGTCGAGTCATTTTAAATATCTATTGTACCACTTACGAGATCTTTGCTTGGGCTTGGTAGCAAGATACGTCACAACGACATGTGAAGAAGTTTCTATGAAAGTTCAAAACTTCCTCTGATGCTTCTTCTGACTTATACATGTCCATTTCCTAGAAAATCATTAGTTTTTCCAACCCAAAAATGATGAAATTCTAACGAGAGAAACATGGATGCTTATGAAGGCACATACACAGACATCATCCTACCCTCTTTGCTTTCAATTAAAAAGGGGGGGGGGGCGGAGAAAGAGATGATGGGAGAAGCACTAAATTTCAAGTTTACTTGAACACCCCAATGAATCTAGCTTGTTAATATAGGAAAAGAAACAACTTTTAGCCACAGAACAGAACGCATTATAATGGTCAGCAATTTGTAATGATCTTATCTAAGTAAATTTCCTTTTATCTCTTTTTAAGTATTTCTGATTGTTAAAAGACTCATCCCAAAAAAAAACTCACAGTTCCCAAAAAAAGCAGAAACCAGAAACTACTTAATGAAAAAATATGTTCATTATTGTAAGAACCCATTCCCTAACCCACTAGTGGGATCACACTATGTATGTTGTTGTTTATTGTAAGAACACATCTTACAATAAGCTAAAAATTCCAGCAAACAGATTATATAGCACACAATAAACAATATAAGGCCTTACCAGATTTACATATTCAGTTAAATTATTTCCTCTTCTAGAAAGAAATGACCCAATCTCTAGAACTAACCACCTCTTTTAGTTGCATGCAACAGGTTCATAGAACTGAATACATATTTCAGTACATTATTACTGACATCTACATTGGTACTGCATGAGCTTCAAATATACTTGAACTAATCTTAAAATTATGTTAGCACACATCAAACAATATAAGACCTCCAGAACAAGGTTCCAAATCTAATGTAAGCAGATCCAGACTTCACAAACATATCTATAATCCGTTCCAGTGATAACTTGACAACGAAAGATTCAGTAACAACATTTAGAGAGTTCAGTGTCACATTTTCATTGCTGCACATTATCAATATTCAGACTGGGTCTATTCAAACAACAAAAAACAAACCTGGAAACATCTGAAAAAAACTACATCCAGAATTATCTGGTAATAAACAAATACGGAGGAATCATGCTATTTGCTTCGACTAATTTACTTGACAAGGCAACAACAGAATCTACAAATTAATTGAAACAAGCTAACTATTTTAGAGAAACAGGACAGATGTGAAGCAGGGTAGCAATGTGCAGGAGGTGCAAACCCATAATCAGCAAAATAATGCCAAAAATAAGGTAATCCCAGAGCTTACACCTTATACTGTGATACAATCTTTTGCGGCTAAATTGAGGCATGAGGAGGATTGAAACATGGACTCTAGGAAGAAAAAATGAACAAAAATAAGGGTGATCAAGTAAGAACTGAACAGCAGAATATGCAGTCGAGTGACAGGAAAAATAATACAACATCACAGATAGATTCAAGGCAACACCATTACCAAGAAGAAGAGCCAAATCAGCAGGAAAAACAGTGGCAAACTTAAAAAAAGAAGAATAACAAAAACAATACAAACAATGAGGAGAGACCTAAGACACCTCAAGAACAGATGGATCATGCCAATTCCCAGAAAAGTCACAGTCATATAGGTAAATATATTATTACTCATACAGGTTCAAGTTGGTCAAAATGAACATAGCAACATCAGAAATACAAATTATGAAATGATACATTCTGAGGATGAGTATGATTAGGGCACACAATCTTTGGTGCATGTTTTTCAATTTTGGAGGCTTAATGCATGAAAGAGTTGACTTGTGTCAACATCCGAAGATTCTGATGTCGGATCAAAATTATGTTAGTTCCATCAGCTACGGATGGGTCCTTTTGGTTTAATGTGATGTTTGGTTTGGGTTTCAAGGCTTCTGTTTGGAGTGTGTACGATTAGGCGTTTTAGCTTTTGTGGTGGAAACTAGAAATAATATGATAAATTAACACAGTTTATAATTTCACTATACCAACTAAAAAACAACAACAACAACAACAACCAAAAGAAAAAGGTGATCACTTAGACTATATATGTGTACATGACGCGCAATTAACAGTTTGTCGATTAATCCATATTAAACAAGAAAGAGGAATTAGTTGATCTCGTGATCATATAAATGTTAGGATTTATGCAATTAAAATAAAATTCAAAATTTTAATGAAATTTTCTCTAACCTTTCTTGTGTGAACACCTGGAACAAGTGATGATGGTTGTTGACAATCTTCAAGTGGGTTATCATAAACCTATTGCATAAGAGGAAGACTATTATAATTAAGAGAAACTAAGTTTTCATCTAAAAAATGTAATTTTTTGTGAGCAACACAATTATTTCACCTTCTCTGATTTTAAATTTGCATCAATATTAATTCCCAAAGACTCTACATATGCTTGCATTCCTTCTTTCACTTTATTCGCTATAATTTCCTCCATATCCATATTTGCTTCCGATAATTTTCTCTTCATCACTTTGTTATTCTGTTTTGCTTCCTCTTTCGCTTCTAACAACTTTTTATCCATCGCTTCCATCTCTTTTTTTGCTTCATACATCTTCTCTGTCATCTCAATTTTCATAGCTGAGGTAACTTTTTGAACTTCCATCTCAACCCTTGTATCAAAATCTCTTTTTTCAGCCTGCGATTGTTTATATACGGGGCCATATACTAAGCTAGGAGATGCTCCTTTTCCTAGAGTTCAGACAATTCCATGAGTGTCTGATCCCATTACTTGGGAGTACACATCATTAGGAGCACTTCCAGGGACATTCAACTCAGGATACACCTCGGCAAGATCATCCATTTGTTTCTTTTTTAAATAAAGGTAAAGTAATGAGAAGTTTTAAAAAAAAGTTGTAATAGAAAGAAAGTACCTATATATTTTTAAAGAGTAAAAGTTTACCATAACTTCACCATCTATCTCATTTACTGGTTGTTTATTCTCCCTAATGTGAGTTTTTTTGAACACCTCAATACGAGTTGGCTTTACACCATTATTCATCTTTGTCATCTGTTTGAATAGTAAGAGATTGACATTAAATATTCATGATAAGTATTATTTAATATATAAATTATAGAAATTAAATAGTTATTACTTCATACATCGTCTATAATTTGAGAATGACTTTTTCTCCCTGATGTGTGTGGCATAGTCAATTTTTTTCGACTTTCTTTGTTTCTCTCACTCTTTTCCTAGAAATTTGAACACAACAATATATAAGAGGACATGGGCAATCTTGAATATATCAAAGAAATAGCCAAGAAAAAAATTAAAAAGTAGCATAGTTGAGTTTCACAAAGTGCAATCAATTTCTATACAAGAACATTTTGTGCAGGTTGGCAAACTGGACATGTATAACAACATTATTTCTGCCAATTAGAAGAAAGGGACAAATAAAAAAGAACTTCTAGTTGTTCTACAATAAGAAGTATAATCAGGGAAAATACGACTTTAATAATTTATGACAAATTCTATGAAATTCTCATTTAGTAGAGCAAATGCAGAAATAGAAATCTAGCACATACCTTTGCTTCTTTTGAGCTCCAATAATGAACTAATGAATGGCACTGATCTTCTTCAACTCTATCTGGGCAATGAGCTAAACGCTCAATATCAGTGTTATATGGCTCATATCCAATGGTTTTTGCTTCATGCTTTGATTCTTTCCATTTAGATCCAAATGACATCATCAGTATGTGTTTCATGTCATCAGTTGCGTCAGTATTTTCCTGTACATATATTTAATACACAACTCATTTATAAAATAAAATATAAAAACAAAAACATCTTAGTATAGAGGTTTTGTGGATACTAAGAACCTTGATATGAGACCATATTCTATCCTTGTACATACTAGGTACAAGCCTCCAATCTTTATGATTCAGTGGCGCTAAGATGTCCAAGTAATGAAGAAACAATTGTATGGTTTGGGTTTGCGTACTCTCTACCCTTCCTAGATCTCACTCGTGGGATTACGCCGAGTATGTTGTTGTAGTTGGATAGTTGCAATAATGTATGGAACAAATACTGCTGCAATGTTGCTTTCAATTATGACACTGATGTTGTATTTTGATTATGCATTTTTGGTCCAAAAAATGAAAGTTGTATTATTCTGAGTCTATTCTTGTTATAGAAAGACCTTAATGTTTTGGTCTTTTCTTCTTCTTGCAGGCAGAAATACTACTAGGATACTAGGACTAACTCCATTCTTTTTCTTCACGTTATTGGAGGGGCTGGCAAATTCTTTTTCCCCAAAACACTGTTCATTTATCAATGGGCCATTTAACTTTTTTCAGCTACATACTATCAGTTAATTTCATCTTTTATAGTTTAATTTGGTATCTTAGATTAGTCCTTGTTATGTTAACTTAAAAAAAATGGAAAATTAAAAATATCGTGTACAATAGTCGGAAGATCACCTAATAGTTAATTAATTAACTATTACGACAATCGTAGTCGACGTTATTAAATTAATAAATTATTATTTAATAAGTATTCCGACTACAATAGTCAGTAGTATTTAAATTAATAAAATATTATTTTACTACCGTTCCGACTACAATAGTCACAGTTCAGGTACTTTAATGGTCGGATTTTAATTTATATGTAGTGACTATGGTAGTCGGAAAGTATTTTCCGATGCTCAGTCTGCCAACTACTCAAAAGTAGTCGGAAAGTCATCGGAAAACTCCATTTTCAGACTACATTCCGACCAATTTTGAAGTCGGCAAACAACGAAATTCTAGTAGTGTAATATATTCGACATTTGTATTAAATGTCACTATTTTAGCAACACTTTTGCTAAAAGTCGCTAAAATCAATGACATTTTACAACAAATGTCACTATTTTAGTGACATTTTTTCTAAATGTCACTAAAATCAATGACATTTTGCAGTAAATGTCATAATATATTCGATATTTATATTAAATGTCACTATTTAAGCGATATTTTTTCTAAATGTCACTAAAACCAATGACATTTTGTAATAAATGTCATATTATATTTGACATTTGTAGCAAATGTCATCATTTAAATGACATTTTCGCTAAATGTCGCTAAAAACAACGACATTTTGCAATAAATGTCATTATTTTAGTGACATT